>PVJD01007630.1:0-81761 GCA_004026545.1 Mormoops blainvillei | reverse complement strand
AGGGCAGAAGGGTTCGGCTCTGAAGGAGGGGTGGGTGCTTCGGGGACCACCCCCCGGGGCAGGTGTTCGCACAGCACCTGTCCTGGGTGGGGACTGCCTCTGCGAAAGGAAACCTCACTGTGAAGTCACCTGCCTCTCCCTCTGATCCCTGTTTTCTGGGGACGGTGACGCGCAGATGCGCTTGTCCCCCACGTGGCCAGGGGCCCAGGTCTCGCTCAGCCTGCCTCTCGGTCCTTGAAGGAAGCTCCGGCTGCCAAGCAGTGCCCGGGAGTTGCCCGGCAGCAGGCCGGGTGCCGTTTCCTGCCTGGAACCCCCTCGAGCGGGTCTGCTGACGGGGGAGAAAGGCGGCATTGACCCTGCAGTCTCTGCCCTGGGACTCGGGCCACAGCCTGAGAGAGCTGCCGCTGTCCCCCACAGCATGGGTTTCTGGTTTGTGTGGAGCAGGGGACCCCTTCCTCCCTTCTGGCCCCTTCACAGAGGAGCGTGGGGGTGAGCTGTGGGGAGCAGCAGCTGCCGCCCGGGCCCGAACCCTGCCTCGGCCGCGGCGTGGGTCTCGGTTCTCCAGGGAAGCCTGACCAGGAGCGTGTGCCCTGTGTGCGTGGCGCCAGGGGAGGAATCGGCTCACGGGATGGTGCAGACGGGCACGTGCCGAGATCTGCAGGGACCGTCGGCCTGCAGGGACTCGGGAGAGCTGGTGCGGTCTGGTCCCGAGGCTGGCAGGCCCGAGACCCAGGCAGAGCCAGAGACTGGACGCTCGCACCGCGGTTGGTTTATCTGTACACCCCGGCCTCTGATGGACGTCTGGGTCACTTCCACCTCTGGCTGTTACAGACAATGCCGCAGCGAGTGTTGGTGTGCAAATACCTGTTCAAGCCCCTGCATTCGGTTCCTTTGGGTTTGTACCCCGGCGTGGAACTGCTGGATGATGTGGTGATTCTGGCCGAGTTTTCGGGGGGCTGCCGTACCACTTCCTCCGCAGCTGCGCCGTTTCCCTTCCCAAGGGCTCCACTTTCTCCGCCTCCTTGCCAACATTGGCGATTTGCAGGTGTTTTGGTCACAGCCATCCAAATGGGCGTCAGGCGGTGTCTCGCCGTGGTGGCACCGTGGGGTCTGTACGGAGTGGAAGCTTAGTGTTGAGGCCGGGGCGGCAGGGCAGGCCCTGCCTCTGGGCGGGACGCCGCAGTCCAAGTCAGCTATTATACGTCATGTCTCTCAATGTGCCCAATCGAGCCGTGGGTTCAGAGAACATTCCAGCCGATTGACAGTGAATTTGGCGCTGGAAGGGGCCGGCTTCAAGGCCTTGGAGGAGGGAGGCTTCCTTGGCCCCACACACAGAGCCCGAGGCAGGATGGCCAGAGGGGGGCAGGGACGTGGGGTAGAGACCCCACCGTCACGGGGCACCTGACAGCAATGCCCCAGGTGACAGAGATGAGTCCCGGCCTGAGACGCAGTCCCCCCTTCTTGTACACTGAGCAGGTTGGATCAGAACAGTTGTTCTCAGCCTTGGCTACCTACCTTGGAAGCACTTAATTTTTTTTTTAAAAATTAAAGGCAGGGAAACATCACTGTGTGAGAGAAACAGCAGTTGGCTGCCTCTCACTCACCCTCAACCAGGGACCCTTCGGTTCGCAGGCCAGCGCCCAATCCACTGAGCCGCACCAGCCAGGGCTGCCTTGGAAGCTTTCCTCTTGGTCCAAGTACATAAGCATCTCTCGGGGTGGGGCGCCGCTGGTCGGAGGGTGGGGCCGTGGATGAGGGCCACGCCTCCTGCAGCTGCTGCCCGAGAGTCACAGCTGCAGGTCCCCCGGCCCCTCCTCTGGAGGTTGCAGCCGGGCGGCTCTGGGGAGGGACGCCCAGAATCTGCATGTTGGCCTCCGGGCGGCTCTCAAATTCAGATGCACCGGGTGGCTCGGGACCAGAGCTGCATGCCTCCAGCCTGGTGCACGCACAGCCCATTGTGGGGCTCCTTAACCGAGCACCCCGATTCTGTGGGTGGGTGGGGCAACGCTGCTGGTCCTGGGACCCCACCTTGAGCATCGAGGGATCAGGGGTACCCTCCAGCCCGAGATGCTGCAATCCCAAAAGCAGGCGTCCCCCCGCCCCGAGAGAGTTCCAGTTGCCCTCTGCTCGCACACGGGGGGCGGGGGCAGCAGCGGGCGGCTGCCCAGCCTGCCTGGCGCTGAGTGTCCCTTGCTTTCCGTCCGCCCTTCCCTAGCTGCGTTGCTGTAAACAAGCAGCAGAAGACAAGCGGGGTGGGGGGGCAGCACGCACAGCATGTCCATGCCGAGCTGCGGGCTCCCCACTCCACCACCGGGGTCCCCCGTCCACTGCCCGCGGCCTGGCCCTGTGGCGCCTGAGCCGCCTGATCAGACGCCCCCAGCATGGCGACGCGGCGTCTCTCCAGCGAGGCCGTTCCCAGGGACACGTTTCAAGGCCCAGTCTGGGGTCCTGGTGCTCCTGACCTTGCCAGCCCTTCGGGAGCCACTCCCTTGAATGCCGACCCGTGGCCTTGATGTGCTGGGTTAGAGACCTCCCCGTGCAGCTTCTTTAGGGAGCAGCGTCAATTGCCAGGGATGGGGAACCCACTTCCTTTCTGCCGGCATGTCTGCTGCCACCTGTGGGGACGGCGCGCTTCGGCGTTGCCGTTGGGCCTCCCAGGCGCCGGGGATGCGACGAGGGGCCCAGCGTGTCCGGCATGGAAGGGACAAGCACATGGGAACGCCCCTGCTCCCCGTGTTCCCATGCCCCCCGATCTCGCGCACCTGATTTGGTGGCTGTTATTTTGTGGCACGTTGTGAGCGAAAGTCGTTATTGAGGACATGTGCGGGGAAGAAGTGGGCTTTCGTGGCCCCGCCCCCCACCCCCACTGCTGGAGAGACCGTTGCACCCTCTGTGGATGGATGGGCGACCGGTCCCGGCGAGGGGCCTCCTGGCGGCGGGGCAGAAGCCAACCTCGGCCAACAGCCTGGGCAAAAAGGAAGAAGGAGGAGGGGGTAGGGCTCAGGGACCCCCATTCTTTTCGGGCTCACGCACTTCCCAGAAGCGACCGGCACTGGGGGGCCGGGTGTAGGAGGTGTCCTCTGGTAACAGCTGCAGGAAGCACAGCTTAGGTCAGCGGGGGCAAAAGAAGAGGTGTTTGTTTTCAGGCCAGGAAAATAGTGAGGGGTGGTGGTTGGCTTCAGGCACAGTTTGATCCAGTCCCCCCCCCCCCCCCCGCCATGGCGCCTCTCACTGTCTCTCTGTCTTCTTAGGGCTTCGTTCTCAGGGACGCTCCGTCTGAGCGCAGGAAGCCCCAGAAAGCCCCAGGCTCCCTGCTATCAATCCCAGCAGCCTCTGCAAGAGTGAAGTCCTTCCTCCCTGGCAAGCCAGGGAGCGGGCATGGGCCTGGCTCGGATCGGCCTGCCTCCGGGCCCGATTCTGTGGCCGGGAGGAGCCGGAGCCCAGAAGGGCCACATCCGGGCCTCCCTCAGGTGCAGCCCTGGGATGAGGGGGGGTGAGGGTGGCACTGTGAACTGAGGGAAGCAGCAAGTGTGGGGACAGTGGGCAGCGTCTGGGGCAGCCCCACCAGTACCTCCTCACAGCCTGCCACAGTCGCGCCCTTGGTCCCCAGACCGGTGACAGCCATGTTTAAGAGCCGGCGCCCCTTGAGAATCTGATGAGAGGCGTGAACCCATTCCCCCCAGAAAACACATGCAGCCCGCAATCCGTGTCTCTTCCCAGGGGTTGGGGGACCAATAGGGTGCCCGGTTCGGACTCCAACGAGGTGTTGTCCAAGGCGGACACTCGGCTCCTCCAGCACCTGCCCATCCAGCACCTCCGGGCGGGGGTGTCGGCATCCCACAGACCCGGGCACCCCAGGGGACTCTGGGAAGGAGGGAGCCGAGCCTCCAGCTTCTTCCAACCCTGGTGTTGTAGCAGAGCTCCCAGCTCTACCGGTTAGTTGAGTTTTGGGCTGACATGGAAAAGTCAGGCAGTCGGCAGAGTCTGAACAGATGCCAGAACTACACACCCCCCTCTGGTAATTCGTTCCTTACTGTGTCCTGTGCCATCGCTGGCTGTCAGGGCACCAGGGGGGTCCGTCGCTGCTCTGCCCCAGCAGGTGGCCGCTGGGGCCTGGGAGGCGGGTCCACGGCCCTGTGGGGTCCCGTGTCCAACTGGGCTCCCCAGAGCTTGGCCTCTTGGCAGCCTGCTCGATGCTGGGGTGACCGCGAGGGGCCTCTTTGTTCGGCGGGTCAGGGGAGGTGGTGCATCCACCCTGGGAGGCCGCCCCCTGCAAATGAAGGAGCGGGTCTCATCTACGCGCGTTGTTCCTTTGCTCAGAGGGGCTTCTCGCCTGGTCTACTCACTTGAAAGTGAAATGAGCGAGGCTCTGGGTGCACGGGGAGCATTCATTGTCACTGGGCTGCTGTCACTGATGCCGTCCCTGGCGGAGGCTGCACACACCAGCCACCTGACCTGATGGCAACGCTGACGACTCTATTCAATGTCGTGCCTCAGTTCCACGCAAGGGGCTCGCTGCCGTGCCCGGCTCACAGCAGGCACGCACCAAACGCACGTGGGCATTAAACAGGGAGAGAGTAAGTGAGCCATGGAATATTCTAGAAGTTACTTTTATAAACCAACCTAGACGCTTCAACACTAGAAGGCAGGGCCGGGGCTAGCTGTGTGGGCAGGGGTCGCCAACACTCCGGCCTTCGCCCCCGCAGCCCCCCGTGCACGCTCACACCCGCCCCCCACCCCGTCCCAGGCGGCACCAGAGACGCCGGGCTGGGTCGCTCTTTGCGGGTGGGGGGGGGCTGTCCCGTGCACTGCAGGTTGTTCGGCAGCACCCTGGCCTCGACCTGCAAGATGCCAGTAGTGCCTCCGCACCAGCTGTGATAACCAACCAAAAATGTCTGCACGTGTTGATGGCCACATGTCTTCTTGGGGCAAAATCACACCCGATTGAGAACCTCTCTTCTCCAGTTTTATATCTAGATGGAGTTCCATGGCCAAAGGGGGCAGGAAACCGTCTGAGCTAGGGGTTTGGCGGACGCGTCACTGAGCACTGCCAGTCGGACAGCCCAGAGTCAGGCGTCAGTGTTGTGGCTCTTCCGCAGGGCTCTTGGGCTTTGAGGACCCTGCCCCTTGGGCCAGGGGCTCCTTTGTGGAGGAGTAAGGGAGGAAGCTGAGGATGCCACCCCCACCCGGGAGGGCTCGGCAGTCAGGGAGCTGGGCTCGTGCGGGCACCACGGCAAGTGGCCCCATCCTCGCACCAGCTGCGTGTCTGAGCGCCCAGGAGGCGCAAGCCCCGTGCTGAGCTCGCACACGGTTTGTCTCCTTAGACCTTCAACGCTGGTCAGCTCCCACCAGCCCCACGTGGCAGCTAAAGAGATTGAGTCTGAGGGAGGGCGTGCGAGTGGCCCAGGTCTCGCAGCAAGTCCACGAGGAGGAGATTCTAGCCACCCGTATGACTCCAGAGGCCATGCTCTCCTCCCGAAAGGACAGGTCATCTGCTCGCCCACAGCTCCGCCAAATGACGCCCCTGGAGGGACCACCCTGGGAGTGACGGGGGCTGGGAGCCGCCCCACATCAGGGACGCGGGCAGCTTCCCCCCAGGGAGGCCCCGCCCGTATCCTTCCCAGGTGACTCCGAGAGCTTCGGGCCTGGACCCCCGGCTTTCGGGGGCTGATGCTGACCCTGGCCTCGGTGGCCTGGGTCCTCTTAGCTGACCATGTGCTCGTCCTGCCCCGCAGGGTGTTCTTCCTGAATGTGCCGCTGGATTCTATCATCGAGCGGCTGACCTTGAGGAGAACCGACCCTGTCACCGGAGAAAGGTCAGTGCCAGGGTCCCGGTGGCTGGCCATCTGAGGGTTCCCGGGGCCAGGCCCCCTGGGGACCTCCTCTCCCCATGTGGCTGACCGATGCCTCGGCTGGGCTGCTCCAGGGACAGCCCGGTGACTGCTCACAGAAGACTCTAGAAAGGGGGTTCATCCAACTAGCTTCCCTGGATGGCATCTGTCAGCCCCCAGTGCCAGGACAAGGAACCAGGAAACAAGTGTCCAAGGCCCCACAGCGATGGTCGTGATGGCCACCCGCACGGTCCTGGTGGCACCTCCGGTGCCAGCCTGTGAAGTGGCTGCACCGGCAGGTGTCACCTGTGCGTGTCCCTGGGCCTTTGTTCTCACAGCGACACTGCACACATCCCCGCGAGAACCTTTGAGCCTTCCCGCGGTTACAGAGGGTGAATTCTGAGTTTTACTCCGCAGTCCGACCAAGTACAATCACTCTGAGCGTAGAAACGCAATTTAAAGTCCCTGCAACCACAAAGAGGTCAAAGCTGCACTTGTCCCCGGCAACCAGGACCAGGTTTCTCGGCCACCAGGGCCATCCCAGGAAGGGGGAGAGGAGGGGCAGGAAGGAAACACCGGGGTTTTTCTACACCGTCGGCCGGATCTCTTTCCTCGCCCTGGCTGCCGGGTAACAGTGTTTTGCAGATGCACATCGCGTGATGGCCTCACGTTGCCCTGGGGTATCTCCCAATAGTGACCATCTGTGGCACTTCCTGTCACCTCTGCTCCCACTTGTTACGATGTCTCCTCCCCCGTTTCACTGTCGGCGCCATAAACATAGCATCGGCATCTGTCTTGCTTGTCATCGCATCTTCGATGGCAGATAAAACGCCAGACAGAGCAGATGCCGAGGAACAGCGCTTTGGAGGAAGAAGAGAGGGACAGTGCAAGGGAGGGGCAGTCGGCCTTCGCATGCCGTTCCGGCTCTGTCCCGCGCTGCTCGCAGCCCTGTCCCCCGGGCACGGGCCGTGCGCAGCCGTGGCGGCGATGACCGACCTGGGCCGCAGCAGGACGGAGGCCCCCCCCTCTCCCCTGGGCTTTGGGTCGCCAGCTCCCCCTGCTCTCTCTCAGGTACCACCTCATGTACAAGCCGCCTCCGACCATGGAAATCCAGGCCCGTCTCCTGCAGAACCCCAAGGACACTGAAGAGCGGGCCACGTTCAAAGCGGACCTGTTCTACAGGAACGCCGCCGAGCTGGAGGCCTTCTACAGGCAGGCCATCGCTGTCAACGGGGACCAGGACCCGTACACGGTCTTCGAGTGCATAGAGAGCGGCATCATCCGTCCCCTGCCCACTAAAGTCCTCTGACGGGTGCCCGGCAGGGAGCATCCCAGGGAAACAAAGTTAACGCTCCACCACCCCCATGTTCCGGAGACTCAGCCAAGCCAATAAAGAGTGCAGGGTGCAGTCCCGCGTGTCCCAAAGGGGAAGTGGCCTTGCCGGGGGTTCTGGGAGCACAGGTCGGGTGAAGTCCAGGGCGGCTGTGGGGCAGAGCCGGGGTCAGAGCCCCGTGCACCCGGAGTCACCCCGACCCCTCCTTGGTCACAGCCAGAGTGGGGGTGTTCAGGGGACCTGCCCCCCGGGCCGCCGTGGGAGCCGGTGAGCGGATGCAGGTAAGGCTGTCGGCACAGAGCCTGGCACCATCTCTCAGACACGATTTTGAAACCCTGGCAAGTCTAGGGCACTGTGGCCCAGCAGGCGCTCTGGAGCCAGGGCACGTGCCCTCTGCCCTGTCCAGGGCGGCCGCCAGCCGCTGCAGGTGCAACCGCGGGGTGGTTCTTCATTTTACTTCATTTTCACTAATTTCACTGTAAATAGCCCCATGCTGCTAGTGGCTACCCCGCTGGGCAGGCAGTTCTGCACGCAGCTGTTTCCTAAGACTTGCTAGGACCCCGCAGAGGACGGGGCGTCGGGTCCCCCTGAAATGCTCCTCTGGGGCCTGCAGAGCCCACAGCACCCAGGAAGGGGTGCGAAGGGACAGGGGTGCCTCAGGCTACTGGAGCTCGTGATCCTCTTTCATGAACCCCCCCCTTAGATGGTTGGGTGGTCCCCCCATTGACGGGAGAGGACATGGTAGCCACGGAGGGTAAGTGCCTCGCCTAAGGTCACTCGGCTGCGTGGCTAGACCCGAAACCGGGGCTCCGGCACTCTGTCCGTGGGGTTTGCGCCAGCCAGGCCAGCCTGGGCCTGAGACTGGGGCTCCAGCCTCTCGGCTCCGGGAGGCCCGAGGTCCCACAGTCTGCTGGCGAACGCCCCTTGCAGACCGGGGTGGCCCAGAGTCCCCCAGCGAAGATCTGCCCCTGGCTCCGGCTGCGGAGTGGCCGTGTCAGTGGCCACTGCTGGGCACCCGGCCGAGCCTCCCGGGCTTGCCCTCCGGCCTCCGCCCCAGCCACAGGCCTGTCACGGTCACCTCCGCACCTTCTCCTCTGCCGGGCAGCTCGGCCAGACCCCCTTGCTTGCCCTGCTCAGGCGCTGGACGCCACCTCCAGAAACTCCATCAAGGAACCCCCCTTGCCCAGGCCCTATGTCTTCCCAACCCCCACAGGGAAGAGGCTGTGGACCCTGAAAGTCCCCTGAGAGCGAGTTCCTGCCCGGTCAGCCTCCTCAGACCCTAGGAGGCCCCAGGAGGGGTCCTGGTTACAGACCAGGTTGCAAGCGCCGCATGCTCTGTACCCAGCAGCCGCTGACTGGAGGGGACAGTGAACCGGGAAGGCAGCCGGCCCAGCCTGGTCAGGGGTCACCTGCCTTACCACTGCCCACCCCCCACCTTGTCATTTTGGATGCTAGGGGACAAGGTCTCACTGGAACTGTTAGTGAAACTCCAGTTGGATGTAAATCCTTAGCCGAAGGAAAGACGTCATAAGGCAGCCGTTTCTGCAGCTAACACGCATGCTTACGTACGGGGTGGACGGCCTACTGTCTGGGGGGCCCACAACATTAGCTCCCCCTCCCCCGCCCGCAGCCCCACCCTGAGAGCAGGGTGCCCTCTGAGCCCGCCCACTCGGTGCAGCACTGTGTGAGGCAGGGGATGTCCTGCCCGAGCAAAGGCTGTGGAACGCTGCAGCCTGCACCCCTGCTGCTGGGTGGCCTTGGGCCAGTCACCGAGCCTCCAGGGCTCTTTGTCTAACGAGAACACAGCAACACCCCCCCCACCCCCCCGGCAGGCAGCCCTGAGCAGGTGCTGTGGGGGTGGAGTGAGGGCAGGGCCCGCACACAGGCAGCTCCACGAGATGACAGCGGGGTGCCTGCTTCCCGCGGTCCAGGGCGGGGTGAGCTCGTCCCCGCAGCCTCCTGTGCGCTCTGGTGTCCGGGCCCCTCGGGCTGGGTGTCGGCTGAGCTCTGGCTGCGGTGGTGCAGGGACAGCTCGGGCTTCACTGCGATGTGCTGGGCACACCCCGCCCCTCCAGGGAAGCCCAACACGATCCAGCTCGTGGCGGTCGCAGCCTCAGACAGGCGGCTGCGCCATGAGCCGACGGCATCCATCCCTGGGCCGCTTTGCGTGCAGAGCTGGGCGCCCAGCTGGGGCCGTGGGGGCGGGGCCCTTCTCACGGGCGCCCTGGCTGCGGCTCGCGGCCTAATTGGGCGGTGGGCTGCGTCCTTAGCCGCCAGTTCCGGCCACGCCCCCGCAGACTGGGGCTTGGAGGCCTACAGAGGCCCAGTCTGGTGGCCGGGGCCCAACGTCTTGTCCACGCCCAGGTCGGTGGCTGTGCTTGACGCTCACTGAGGCCTGTTCACTTGCAGGAGAACGAAGCCTTCCAACGTGGTCATGCAAGTAAGTCCTTGGTTCATTTCCAACCTCTTTCATCACAAACGGTCCGTGCAAACTGCGCTCCGCGCGGCGCCCAGCGCACCACCCTGGCTCGTGTTTGTGTCAGCAGGCCCCCTCCCTGCCTCCTCCTCTGGCAGTGGGAAATCCTTCACGGTGCTCCCCACCGCACTGCCGCCTCTACGGGTGTTTCTCCGGGGGACCCTGCCCACCGGAAGGGAGCATGGCTGCACCTGCAGAGGACGCCCAGCTGCCCAGTCAGCCCTCTTAGCCAGGAATTCGGAGAGAACCGTGGGCAGCTGGTCCCTCTCTGTCGGCCGCTTGCAGGAGAGAGCCGGCCCGGAGCGGGCCTGCGGGGCAGCAACACCCCCCTCATTCATTCAGATGTCTATGGGGTGCCTGCTCTGTGCGCGGCACCCCGGATGCCACAGAGAGAAACAGGACAGAGCCGCTGCCCTGATGAGGCTGACACTTTACAAAGTGACAGAAATGACAGACTAAGAGGGGCCACCTGATTTCTGATGTTTCCTGAGCCCCACTCTGCCCTCGGGCCTCTCGAATCATCCCTGTCCTCCCAGCATGCACCTCTTCGCCCGCGGTATCAGACAAGGGTGGTGCACGGTGGCGGTGCGGCACGACCGGCCTGGAGACGTGCCCCGTGGCAGGCGGGGCCTGGGGCTGCTTCTGCCAGGTGTCTGTTGTTTTAAAGGTCCCGCCGGCCATTTCCGAAATCATCAACAGTCGACCCAAGGGGAACGGGCGAGAGGGGAGACGCCCCCAGAGGGGGCGAAGGTGACCAGGGAACTGAGTTTCAAGGAACATGCTCCATTTAAAACGTAGAAATATCATTGCACGATAAACATTTTTATTAAAATGTTTATTCAAAAACCCAAACCATACAGCAGAAACAGCTCTCATAGAAAGCGAAACTTTCATCCTCGCCACAATAAAACCCATAATTATCATTTACTGGAAATACCCAGAGTTAAAGAGTTTGGAGTGAATGGATGGACGGATGGATGGGTAGACCGGTGGGTGAGAGCGAAGATGGGGTCTCTGCCCTGTAACCCTCCCCCGCTTTTTACTGTGGTAAGAATATGACGTGGGGTCTACCCTCTCCACATTTTTTGGTGTACAGCACAGTGTTGCTAACTGGTTTTATTCCTAGAGGAAATCACTTTGCTTGTGATGTACTGTAAACTCTGTTATACAGGGTCCGGCAGAAGTAACACCTACCTGAGTGTGGTTGGGAGGGCACGTGAATGTCTCACACGAGACAGACAGCAATTTGAACACGTCACCTGAAATGTCATGTGGTGCGCTTGAGTGTGATACTGTTATGTTACAGAATTACATGCTTATGATGTTGTAATAAAAGATTTGTAATAAAAGCCCCGGCTGGTGTAGCCCAGTGGGTTGAGCGCCAGCCTGTGAACCAATGGGTCTCCAGTTTGATTCCCCAGTGAGGGCACAGGCCTGGTCTGCGGACCAGGTCCTCAGTAGGGGGCATGCGAGAGGCAACCACACGTTGATGTTTTCTCCCTCCCTTCCCCTCTCTCTAAAAATAAAATAAAAATCTTTAAAAAGATTTGTAATAAAAAAGGTGCTATTTGTGCTGGACCCTGTATATTAAATGAACTTACTCAAATACATAGTGAGTTCAGTTTGATAATATTTTGCTTCGGGTTTTTGCACCTGTTTGTTAGCAAGAGTGGCTTTGTCTTATTTGGGTTCCCATCAAAGCAAATATGAGACAAGGACGTGGCTTCCAGCAGTTTCTTTGGGAGGAGACCCCAGGGGGCGCCCGTGTGGGAATGGGGACGGTGAGGCAGGAACGGCGGAGAGAAGGCCGGTAAATCTGGGTCACGGGCAGGACCCTGCTGTGGGCGCCTGGGGGACCGTCCCACCGGGACCCTCCAAGGAATTTTGTGGCACGCCCCTCAAAGCCATCCCCTCCCAGACACTGAGCTGCCCCTCATTTCCCATTCCCCCATTGTTTTGGAGTGGCCCCCAAGAAAAGGTGACTCCCCAACACTACTGCCATCTGGCAACCAAGCAAGTTCAAAGGATGCCAGAGGAAGCCCTCGGGCTGGTGGGAAAAGTGACGCAGATGCTCAGAGCTGAGAAGCTGTCAAATACTGGGCTGGGCGAGGGTCTCTGCTGCCGTCCGCCCCTTGGCCTGCCTGCAGCGAGCCAACTCTGCAGGCGGCTTAGGTCGCGGCTGACCCTACCTGTGGAACGAGTCTTGCAAGAGAGGGTCAGTGGGCCCAGCGCAGGGCTGTCCTGCCGCAGGCACCCAAAGGTAGAAATGGATATGCACGGCTAGCGCCCACTTCTAGGCAGCATGTCCGAAACCCGAGCTGCTCGTGATTCAGGGTCAGGGAACCCCACCAGCATAATGACTGATGCCGTTGCCTGCTGGCCCACCAGGGCTCGGGCCCCATCCTCATTGTCCCAGAATCAGCGGGACTTGACTATGGTCCTTGGCAGACGCATTTTTCATCCTGGGGACTCAGAACCTCTCAGTCCCCAAGTCCCAAACGGTGGCGACGGCGGCATCGATTCCCGTGGCGGCTCACAGAGGGCGACGCTGGGCAAGCGAGCCGCCTGCCCCCTTCAGTCTGCAGACTCACGAGCTGCAGTGACTCGGTGCCACACTGAGGCTGCTGGTTTTCATGGCCGTCGCCTCCTGCATCTAGGTAGGACAGCACCCAGCTCTGGCTGGGTGGCCGCTTAACGTCCCAGGGCCAGGCACTCGGGCTTCACCAGTGAGTCCGGAGGCGCTGCTTTCAGGCAATGGGTGAGGCTGTGGCAGAGGCCTGGCCTTGCTCCGGGACCCCCGGGTCCTGTCCTGCAGCAGCTGAGTGCCTTTTGGCGACCACACGGCATCCTCATCCACACAGATACGTCTAGCTTCACTGCATCTACTGGGTCACATGCCCAAGTGACAGGACAGCTTGTGTCACAGCCTGGACCTGCTGTGGTCCCCACGCAGGACTGGTAGCCTCTGAGTTGCTCAGTGAGCCAGAGCTGTATCCCTGGAGCAGGCTGCCTCTCACCCGGAGAGACCCGGCGCACCCTTCCCTTCCCAGGAGACACAAGGTGCAGCGGCTAGTTTCTTCCATCAGCGGGACAGGCGTGGGATGGGCACAGCACGGCTTGACCACTGGCCCCGCCACTGGCCCCACCACTGGCCCCATGAACTTCACCGATAGGGCAGGACCGCGGCCCTCGTGTGTCTCCCTCCTCCCGTCATGCGCACACACACATCCAAGTAGCTGCCACCTCCCATTTTCCCAGCCTGTTCCTACGTGGCATCCGCCTGTGTACAGCCGAGCGTTAATGACTGCGAAGACATGTGTCTTAGGACTGTATTGTAATGAAGGGCTGCCGAGTGTCGTGGGAAGGGGGGAACCGAGACCCAAAGGGACACGCCCACTATGAGCACACAGCGGGCTGACACACGGGGCAGCCGGCGAATGGCCACACGTTGCAGCGGGTGTGAGCTCCGTTTATCTGGGAGGAGGGCTGGCTGTCATGCATCACCCTAGGGTTGATATATGGGCAACGTGTCTGTGTCAGCGGTTACGTGGCGCGTACTTGGATACCCGTCATTCTCCACCAGGCTTGCTCTGACATTCCGTTCTTCATATTTTCTTATCGGCACCTCCTGTGGCTGCCCCCTAGGGTGTGTCTAACATGTGTGGTTAGTCGTGTCCTTTACCGTTCCTCAGTGAGGTGTCATTCAGTTCAGTTTCCCCACACGAGGGAATGGCCCCGGGATAAGGCAGTGACAGTGAACTTGAGCCTTTCCTAGGAGATTGCATACTATGATCTCTTCTCCAACGGGCACTGGGAACAAGGCATTTGCCTCGTCAGTGTGCACGTGTCCGCTGCTGGGGGCCTGTCCGTCCCAGTGGGGACATCACATCTGCCACTGGTGTGGTGACTGGCTTACACCCGGAGTAGCCCACGGTCACCAGTGGTAACCATGTGGCTTGGCAGGGCCAGCCTGGTGCTCTAGACATATGTAACAGAGGCCAGCACTTTGTCTCAGAGGGTAACATTAGTCTTTATAACGGCACCCAAGGCACGGCACGGCTTCTGACCTGCAGCTCCTGCTCGGCCTTCTCCCGGGTCCCGGGACTGACAGCGTAAGCACCCTGGGTCTGAACTCCCGCACTGGGGACGTGACTCTTAAGTGCGTTTTCAAGCCCGCCGGCCCTTTTTGGTCAAAATCAAACAATACTCTCACCGTCCGCTCACCTCTCCCTCCTGTAAGAACCTTCGGTCTATTGGCCACAGCCGAAGAACCCTGTGTGACAAGGCTCTAAGTGCCGCTCCTGCGGAATGCTGTCACCAACACCAGGGGTTCGACTCCTTGGCAGCTACTCTCGCTAGGCAGCTAGTCCTAGCTTGGGGACAGCCACCACGGAGCTCTCACGGACTCAGCGCCCACCAACTCTGCGTCAGCCACACGGGCGTCCTTGTTATGGGGTTAGTGTGCCAGGAAGAAAGGACACGAGGGCCTTGTTCTCTCCCTGCTCGTGCCCGAAGAGGGGGCCGCGTGAGCAGAGACATGGCCACCCACGGGCCGGGCCGGGGGTCTGCAAACGAGCACCATCTCGCTGGCACCTTGATCTGGGACCTCCAGCCTCTGGAACTGCTGAGAGGCGCACCCGTGTGTGAGACGCCCGTCTGACGGGATCTTGTTAGCGCGGCCTGCGCCAAGACAAGCGGCTGTTTAAACGAGGTGACCCTGTGCGCTGGGTTTGAGCTGCACGCGAAAGGAAAAGTGCGCGGCGGCGGCATGAAGGCTGGGCGACACAAATGGGGTGTCAGCCACCCTCTACTCAGTGTTCAGTCCTTTAACTCTTTCTGAATCCTTGTATTTTATATTTATCACGGTACAATAAGCAAGTAGTTTTTAGATCAGTCTGACAATCTCTGCTTTAATTGGATTTACATTTAATATAATTATTTTTCTACTTGGGTGTAAAGCCGTTATCTCATCATTGCTTTTCATTTTCCCATCCTATGTCCATTTTTTTCCAGTCTTCCCTTTTGGATGATTTTTTAAATGTTCTATTCCACCCTTGCTATTCTTTAAGTGGTTATTCTAGAGAAAACTTTGCTTGTCAAAGGTGAAACCGGATTAGCAGTTTACGCGCTCCCAGGTGGCGTAAGGACTGAAAGAACTCCTGCCTTGGGGCATGTGTTTCTTTCAGTCTCCGGGAACCTTGTGTTCCGTGGTCAGGGCTTTCCCCACAGGGTCTGCCTTTTTAGTGCGCATGCCCGCTGCTCTGTGAACTGCCCTCCGCCTGGCAGCACCCTTCACAGCGTCCGCTTGTACTGGTCTGCTGGGGGCCCTCGTCCTCCATTTTCATCGGTCTGGAAATGTCTACTTCGTTTTTAAAGGGCGCCTGGCCGAGGCCAGGACTCTAGCTCGGTGTCCGACTGCAGCGCTTTGACGGCGCCCTCCACTGCCGGCGCATCCTCATCCTCTCCACTGAGAGTCAGCTCAGGTCTCATCAACGCTGCGTTTAAGGGAACTCATCTTTTTCCTTTCTCCCAATTTTCTGTCACTGGCTTTCAGCAGTCTTATGATGGTGCGTTTCGGCATATTTTTCATCGCTTACGCTGCATGGTGTTTGTCTAGCCTTTCTGGTTGTTCTCAGCAGGAGTGTTACACGTTTATCGCTGTGAAATTCCTGCAATCAGTACTTGGTTTCACTACCCACCAGGTGTTACTTAACCGATATTAACAACACAGGGTCTAACATGCTACTGGAGCCTGCTGGTCAGGGCCCCTCTCGCTGCCTGTAGCTTTCAGGGACAACCTGGAGACTGACGGGACTCCAAGGGAACTGCTGGCGGCCCCCCCTCTCAGGAGCACAGCCCCTTCCTGCCCGCGCCTGGGCTTGTCCCTGCTGCTCCTCTACACGCCTTGGGAACCGGGCGAGATGTGCACACGGCATACAAGTGACGCTGTTATTTATTGATTTTGAAAAAAAGTTGGCCAGGGTAACAATACTAGTGGCCCTGCGTACGGAACACAGCACGCCCAAGGCTGTTTCACACTCACAGAACCGCCATTATGCACAGCGCCGGGCGCTCACGGCAGCTTTATTAGACTCGAAGGACTGGATCGGAGCAGCGACCGAGGGGAGTCCAAAACGGGAAGCAGCCAAACACCACTGGCCTCTCGTTAGCCAGAGAGCTGGCCGCCCAGCTAACGGGTACGGAAACAAAGGGCTGTCACCCTTCTTTAGTAACAACTAAAATAAGGCTGCGGCACAGGCTCCACGCTGACAAACACCCTCCGGGCTGATGCTGTGCCCTCTCTGTAATCTTCCCCACTTCCAACCTTCCCAGAAGCCTCTGCCCCAATATGACAGGGAGGCTCAGGACGGCGCTCTGTTATCTTCGGGAAAAGGAGGCCAAATAGCGCTAAGGATATGGCACGGTCTGGTTCAACCCAGGGTGCTCAGTTCAAGCCCAGATGACCCTCTTCGGGTCGCCAGTCCTTTGCCGTCTGAGTACCCCGGACTCAGCGAGCCGGGCTTTCTCTCACGGGCGGCAGGGAGCTCACTCTGCATGCCACGAGCACCCTCTGTGCAAGGCACTTGGCACCGGTGCTGCTGGAAGCACCGAGAGGACCCAGCAGTCCCTGACCTCGAGGAGCTTACAATCTAGTAGTGCACCTACGCACACGCGCGCCACGGAGAGGGGCGGCCAGCTTCTCGGGGGGGGGGGGCGGCGGTCTTTTAAGCAAAATGTGTTTTTATTCTTAAATGTATCATTTAAACACGAAAAGTCGTAACACACCACCGAATCAGAGGGTACAAATTTGAAAACCATTTCACTTTTATAATTTTAGGTTTCTAGATGCCTGTTCTTTTTATTTCAAAAAATGTCATATGTAAACATACAAAAATTCAAAGCCGAGCACAAAGATTAGCACAGGCACTGGGTAAACATAAAATATATACCAGTATACACAACACAGGCTTATTTTCTATACACTTACTTTTGTATAAACAAGTTTGATATTCACTGTCCTTTCATACTCTAAAGTACAACTCTGAGTCAAAGTCTTCAAACAGATGTATCTGCTTTTTGCATTACTTCTGCATTAGTACCAAAACCAAACCGAACACCCTACACCCTGCCAGTCTGCTAGCCAGGTGTAACGCCAGCGACGTAAAAAAACGCCTCAGGGCCACCACGGCCTCTCACGTGGTCCAGTGCGACCCCCTCGCAGGGTCCTCCCCAGGAAAGCCACAGGGTTCTCCGGTGGGGAGGTCAGCCACCCTGCACCTCAGAAAGACACGGAGCAGTCGCAGCTCCGAACCGCACCTCCACCAGCTCGCCCGCACCTCCGCTGCCAGCGCGCGCTCCGCCTGTCCCTTTCTCCGCCTCCGACACCTGGAAGGGACAGACGAACCCCATGTTGGTGATCCCATCACACTGCTCTGAATAAACCCGCCGGCTGGGGCCTCAGACTGCATGGCAAGTCTCCCCACAAGTACAGCTATGACTCAAAGAAAATGTGGGGTTAAAAAGCCAAGCCAGCTCACGGGATAGCGGCTGGGGGAGAAACAGTCACACCCCAGAAGGGCGGACCTCACAGACATCTTTGCAGTCATCCCCCCGGTTAAATCTGATTTCACATCACGCTTTCAGAAACAGCCCTGTCTTCAGTCAAACTAGGTACGCTCGCGGGGGGCCGCGGCCAGGCCAAGGGCCCGACACCTCTGCCCTGGAAAGGCGGGCGCGCCGCCGCGCCCTCAGGGTGCCACATGCTTTAGGTCACCAGGGGCAAGTCCGCATTCGGCAAAGCTGACCTCAAGTCCATTCAATCCAACTCAGTTCAAGGATCCTCGAGTTTCACATGTTCTGTAATCAGTCTGACATGTGCAGATATATACGCAGAGACCCTGTTAGCAGACGTGAGGGGCTCAGGCCCAAAAACCTCTTCCAGCTTCAAGACAGAAGAGGAAGCTGAACAACACTAAGGCCTGAGACATAGTCTAAAACTGCTTATGGCTGCCGACTGAAACTTCCCCTACCAACTGAAACGAAAACAGTTCACGTGGGTTAGATCTGTGAGGGGACCGGCCGGGCTCTGGAGACGCCACCGATACACAGGACAGGGAGCACAGACACATTCCTGCGGGGGCACTGGGCCAGGCCTGGGGGGGCGCCGGCCACGATGGGTTAATGGTGAGGCAGCTCATTCGTCTATTCGTGCCGCCCGATCTCTTAAAAGGAAGGGAAGAATATACCTTTCCCTTAGAAAAGTCAGGCCTCCTAACTGTAACCCACTCAGATTAGCTTTCACCAGAACTTCTGCCTGTCAAGAATAATATCACTTTGGGGAGTGGGGTTGGGAGGACTAGGAGCTACAATCCAGGCCCCCGCAGCCCAGGGATTTCCAACCGCCGTGCTGAAAGAATTTTTGAAACGTGCAATATCTGACTGTTTAGTCGGGGCACTGACCTCTTTCCCCTTAGATTATCAATTAAAAAAAAAAAAGACAACAGCAAACACAATACCTTTCACATGTGAATGAATCGAAATTATGCCTATTTTTTTGTCAGATCAGCAAAAAATATATTTTTTGGCGTGCTGCAAAATTTTAGTAATTAGTTTATGTGGCCCAAGATTAAAAAAGTTGAAAATCGCTGCTCTAGCCCAAAGTGCAGCCAAAAATTACTATGCAATCTAACACAGAAAAGAGTTTTGAAGGAAAGCAGACAGTTTACCAAGTTAACTAACACTTTTTGAATTTTGAATACAAAGCAAAAGACATTTCAAAGCAGAGCCTTTGGAAAGGCCTCCAAGGGCTCTGGTCTCTACCACGAAAGGGGAAGAAGGCGGAGCTCAAGTGTGTGGTGGTTTGTTACATCCTTACCCAAACAGCAAATGTTTCTCACGTGAGGCAAAATGTTTTTCACTAAATACAAAATAAAAGTAGGAAATTGTTTCCCAGTCTAGGCAAAACAGATGGCACGGAGTGCGGGTGAGTTTCACCTTGTGTGAAATTTCCCATCCAGCTTTCCAGGAGCAGCGCTGCACCGTTTCCAGCTGTCTGCCTGCAAGTCCTGATTAGCACCAGTCCTCAGGACGCTCGCGGTGAAAATCCAGGAACACTGCGATTCCAGAATGGCTATTTTTTAAGTTTTGAGACCAATTAACACTGATGTCTCTTCACAGCCCACAGAAAGATACCTGTGTTGTGACTATCAGGACCTCTGCGAGAGCAGCTCCCAGCTCTGCCCAGGCGCTGCACACACTCGCAGAGCTGGAGTACGAGCGCCTGTGCCTGAGCTGCCGTCCGTCCGGAGTCTCCAGGCACACCCTGCACACTCCTGTACTGGACGGAAATGACACGTCTGCAAATGGCAACATTCAAAATACTCCCAGTTTTAATACTGAAATGAGAAAATATTCTTTCACTTCTGTGTACAGGTATCTCACGTGGGTTATTACAGTTCAGTCTGAAGCAGGGACGTGACCGCGGTGAACTGGAACACTTGACATCCTTACACACGGAGGAGTTGGGGCGGGAAATTGGATGACACGGGAGATCATAAAAAATAAGTCGCGATTATTAACTTACAAGACACATTAAAACCAATTTTAGTATTGGCTTCAACCTCTTAAACATATAAAGTTTTAGGAAAATGTTTTCCAACAAGAACCGGCAGGATCCAGTTCTGCAGCCGTGTATGGAGGAGGAGAGCGCAGGCCCACACGTTCAGTCACTGTAACATCTGTTGGTGCGCTGACCCCCACGTACCAGGACACTTAAGCTCTCTGGAGCCCCAAGTCAGTTCCAGACCAAGGCTGGGGTTAAATCCTAACTCAGCCCCAAGGCCCTTATCCAGAAACCTCTACAAGAAACAAACCATTCTGTCCCTAGAAATGAGAGGGCATTTGTTCAAACTGCTTCAGTCAAGACACTTGAAGAATAAGCATCCTCGCTGGGTAGGGAGCGGGGCGGACTTTCATCTCAGACTGACTGAGCGCCCTGCATTCCGTCAGGTGAAGATGGCCGCTGGTGCTACAGACGGGATGCGCGGGAAAAGGGGGCCTGGGGGCTCTGGGCCGGCTGGAGGAGCGGCCCCCACAGTGCAGGCCAGGCCCCGCCCCACCTCTCCTGCAGGAGGGCTGTCCAGCCGGTCACACGCCCTGTCCACGCCCCGCCACGGACACTCAGAAGACAGGAGAGTCGCAGAAAGGGCAGGGGCTTTGCAGTAACCTCTTAATCCAGTCAGGATCTGCAAAGGGAAGAGGAGAGGGAGTGAGCATTGGCTTCAGACGAGGGGGTCAGGTGGGGTGTGCTGTGAGTGGGCTGCAGTGTTGGGGGTCGGGCCTGCTGGACCAGCTGTGTCCCTGGACAAAGTGCCCCACTCGACATCTGAAGCGAGGCCAGGCTAGCCCCGCGGTCCCCAAAGCTAAGTGTGTGGTGACATTTTCATCCCTCTGTAATAAAGAGTACACAAGAACAGGGAGGAAGGAGTGTTTCACAGAGCTGAGCTTATCTGAGTTAAAGGACTGTCTTTTCTTCAGAGAATGTCTCACTCATACATTGTTCATGTTAAAACAGTCATAAAATCACAGTAACAGTTTTAAAAATGCACCGCGTGGAGAGAGAAGTGCGGCGGCACCGGGGCCACGCCCTCCCCCCTTAAAATGCCCCTGGGTCTGTGAACTGCTCTCGTTCCCTCCAGGGCTGAGCTGCCCCTCCTTCCCCAAAGCCGTGCCCGGCTCAGCTCCAAGTCAGCTGGCGGGGGTGTTTGTTTTTTAAACTTGTTTCAGTCTTTTCCTGATTTTCTTCCTAAATAGTATACTAGTTTTCAGTGAGTGCCTATGAACTCCCCCAAATTTGTTCCAAGGTAACCCAGTAACGGAGGGGAGAGAATCGGGGCCCGCAGCTGGACGCGAAAGGCTGTAAGTTGGCAGTGTCCGCAGCCCAGGGACGGGCCGCGAGGGCTCGTTACGCTCCGCCAGCTCCTACGCGGTGGCACTCTCTGCAATAAAAAGTTAACCCCCAGAGGGAGCTGCCGGCACACCCTGTCTCACAATCAGAGCGCTTCGGCCAGTTAAGAAGAAGGTGAGCCTCTGGGTGTCATTTCAGGCAGAATCTGTTTTGCTTCACTGAGACCACGGATTCCCCCAGGACACGTGTGTGACTGAGTCCAGTTAGCTCATCCGGTTCGAGTGTGATGTCAAGTGACCCTCGGGCCACAACCCTGACATTCATGTGGCCGTTTATGTCACTAATTCCTTGCCCACATCTCTAATCTCAGTTCCGAGTAGTTATCTCAGGATGTTGGCTTTGTCACTGGGGCCATCAGGAAAGAATACAGACCCACCGGAATAAAACCCCATCCTGGCTGCTCAAAGGGCCTCACATGCACGTCCCGTGACTGTCTGGCAACGCTGTCTTTGTGCACACGATCGTTTGCAGTTTTCCTCAAACATAATCCAGGCATGTCGGGTAAAACAATCTAGGGTGAGTTCTAGGATGAACCATTTGCAGCGACAGAACAACAAACTTACACAGTAGGTGCAATGTGGACTCGACCATGAACAGCTGATCACCCTTTTAAATTATCTGCGGCTTCATGAAGCCGCTGAGGGGGCAACGCGGGCCGACCACGGCTGCCGGGCCTGCGGCGCCCGCACTGGCCAGTGGGCTCCGCTTGCGCTCCCCGGGCTGGGGGGGCTTCACTCACCTTCGGGGGCCGGGTGGCGGGCGATGCTGTCATGGAGCAAACACCTTCTGTAGATCAAACTCTGGCAGGACTGGTAGGTTAAAAAGCACCTGAAGGAAAGAGAACAGATGGTCTCGTCAGTTCTCCCAGCCCCGGGAGGGTGCCCGGCGTTGAAGGTAACTCACCGGTTATCCTAAAAGCAGGCGTTAACCCGGCACAGGGCGAAAACCGCTCACAAACTCACAGTGCTCTCTGCCCGCGGCCGGCCAGAGCGGCCGAGGCACCAGGCTGCTCAGAGCGAAGGGGAAGCATCTGTGTCGGGTCACGGGGAGAGAGGCACCAAGTTTCTGATGCAGACAGTGCATGAATGCAGTGTCACGGCTTCTTTTTTGCCTGTTTGCAGCGTTGGGGAAGAGTTTAGTCTGTCCGTACACCTTGTTGTATATGAAATGTTTAGTGTGTTTAAAAAATCAACCACATATTATACTGAAAATTATTCTTACGAGTGATTTTAAGATTGGGTACCAGCACCAGTTTTACAAATCTGACAATACAACAGGGGAAACCTGAAGAACATAGAAAACAAAGTTAATGGTGTAAAGAAAGAAGGGACGTGAACGAACATTCACAGGCTCCAGTCCACCCACTGACTGTTCACGGGGCATCTTCCAGGACCTGGCAAGTCAGGGACGGCGGGTGCAAGGAGATGTCAAGGAGATGAAGTGGACGGCTGGGAATGAAGGGTCAGAGGCAGGAAGAAAAGCGAGGGTGCAGTGTGCAGGAAGCCAAGGGATGAAAAGCGCGGGGAAGACGAGGAGAAGCAAGCGACTGTTGGTAGCCGTAAAATGAGGGTGCGCGAGGGCTGCCTCCCGGAGGGAGACTGCGGGCAGAGAGGGAGGAGGACGTCTGCCTTTCGTGAGAAAGCTGAACAGGAAGCATACAAGCCCTTCTGTATTCCGTTAAGTTTAACAGGCATTACTTTCGTAGTAATAATTTTTAAAAACGTAATGCTACTTCAAGAGAGAAACTCCCCAAATAAAGCAATTCCTCTATCAAGCAGTACGAAACTGTCACTAAAGGTTGTGCTGCTTTAGCCAGGTCTGAGAATGGCAGCTTTTCTCCGGCCTGTGTCCGGGCCACGCGCGCTGGGGATGAACACTCTACAGCGCTCCGAGCTGCATGGAGCTGGAAACGGCGCGAGAGCAGGGGCTGGCTGCAAACGGCTTACCGGAGCCAAATGTGGCCGTTGGAACAGACTGCCTGTTTGCGATCCGTGAATGGCAAGATCTCTTTACACAAACTGCAGTGCTCGGGGAAAGTCTGCTTATTCATCTTCTTTGAGATGTGGCCAATCAGCACCTAGTAAGACAGAGCAGTCAGCAGTGTTTAGAGGACAGGCCTTCCCGACACAAATGAAGTGAAAAACTATGCTGCTTTGTACAGCAGGCAGGAGAGCTGCACTTCCATCACGCAGTCTGGGAAGTGGCGGGCTAGCCCTTCCACTGTGCCAACCGGCTGAGTAAGATCAACTCACTCGGGAGCCTGTGACGACAGGGCAAACTATAGCCGCTGACGGAAAAGCCGTTCTGAAAACCACAGTCTCGTTACTTGCCTTGTTTTCGTTGCTCCCGAAACAAGGACTTCAGAGTTCTGCTAGAAGACAAAGTATTTAGCTATTACTTACAGTGTTCTAATTTTAAGAAGGAAAAGCATAATCTCTATAGGCCAAATACTGTATTATGTGACATACTAAGTTGGTAGAATTGTATACATGTCTATTCAAGAAAGGCTTGCGAGGTGAAAAAGATAATCAGGATTAAAAAATAATTTCTCTTCTGATAGCCCTAAGACCCCAAGAGACCCAGCCTAGCAGCCTGTGGGGCGAGATCTGCTGACCCTGCCACGGAGGAAGGGCAGGGCAGGACCCCCTGTGGGGCTGGGGTGGAGGAGAGGCTGACAGGGCCAGCGCGAGGCCCCATCCCAACTTCAGCTTCCCCTTCCTCTGCTTTGAGCTTAGGGTTACATTGCTTTACCAATGAAAGCCTGAGCCCTGGCTGGTGTGGCTCAGTGGATTGAACACCGGCCTGCGAACCGGAAGGTTGCGGGTTTGACTCCCAGTCAGGGCACATGCCTAGGTTGAGGACCAGGTCCCCAGTAGGGGGCGTGCGAGAGGCAACCGATGGATGTAGCTCTTGCACATCGATCTTTCTCTCCCTCTGTTCCCCTCTCTAAAAATAAATAAATTCTTTTTTTAAAAAAAGAAAGCCTGAAAAACACTGATCTACCTCACTTTGTTGGAAAAGCCTTCAGAGGCTGTATCACTGGGATGGGATACACCAGCCCTTCAGAACCTCCTTGTCTTACTGGCAGATAATGTCCTGTGGGGTTTTTAATCCATTTACACTAGAGCTCTTGGGGAAGAACTCCCTAAACCTGCCATCCAGTAATACTAGTTCACTGAAGGGCTGAAAGGTGTCTTCAGAGCTCAGAAGGTGTCTTACCCACTGGCTCTGTGTATAACTTAGAGATGTAAAGCCCATCAGCTTCTGGCCTTTCTTTGACCTCTGGAGTTCTCACCACTGTCCCTTACGTCCCTCCCTTTGCTAGACTGGCCAGACATCCCAGCAGTGATAAAACCAGGTGGGAATTCTCCCAGCAGAGGCGTGCTCCAATTTCACACCAGGAAGGGTGGCCTGTCTGCTCCCTAGAGCCTTGCACATGTCCACCCACCTTCTCAGCCGGGGTGACATTCCTTCCAAAGAGGCAAAGAGTGGTTCTTGGAAGACAAAAAACTCTTACCCTTTGTATGTATAAAGCACAGACATTCATGTAGTACATAAACAGACACAATGTATCTATGGCATTAAAATTTCATGGGCAACAACCATCAGAAAGAACATCTAAAAATGCTAGAGGGTGGTGATAACGGGAAAGAAAAGGTTGAGAAATGCTGTCTAATTATGCCAGCTGAGAGTCTCAGGATTTGTAACTGCTACTAAATCAGCATATGAGGTTTAAAAAGATTCATTTTATGCACATAGTGGGATTTTTAAGACATGAAATGCATGTTTACAACCAAAACTCGGTTGCTGTGGGTGGGCAGAGACACAGCCTTCTCTCCTTTGAACCGGCTGTCAGAGCCGCGCCACCAGGCTGCTGTGGCCACCTCGCCCCCACGGCGGCTGGACAGTCACTTTGCACCCGTCGGTGCAGCCTTGTCATCCTCATGGCACACGTTAACCAGTTACCAAAGTTCTGTGGCACATCACAAAACATATTTTTTGCTGATGTGACCAAAAAAGGGTATGATTTTGATTCATTCCCACTACGTGGTTACTGTTGTGTTGGCTATTGTCCTTTTTATCTGACAACTGAAGGGAAAAGACATCAGTGCCCCTGGTAAACAGTCAGGTGTTGCATGTTTTAGAAATTCCCACGGCTCACCGGTGTGCCAGCTGCAGCGTACTGGCTGAAAATCGCTGCTCTAAACCATCACCAACCAACTCCCATTGCACAGTTTCTAAAATGGTTTTGTTAATATTTCACTGATTGTAAGATTCCTGCTAGGGTCCTGGCTGGTGTGGCTCAGTGGATTGAGCACCAGCTGGCAAACCAAAGGGTCGCGGGTTCGATTCCCAGTCAGGGCACAGGCCTGGGATGTGGGCCAGGTCCCCCGTCGGGGCAGAGGGGGGTGTGTGCGTGAGAGGCAACCGTACGTTGATGTTTCTCCCTGTCTCTCCCTCCCTCCCTTGCCCTCTGTTTAAAAATAATTAAGTAAAATCTTTAAACATATGTATTAAAAGAAAAGATTCCTGCTGGGTCCTTAACAAACTGATAACCAGAATACTCCTCCACACAATTAGACCACAATGAAGCCACGTTTAAAAGTTGACTTTCAGACATGGAAAGTCAGTTCCGTGAACAGTTCACCTTAACCACTCTTGAGACGGCTGCAAATATCCCGTGAGTAATAACTTCAGGGGTGGACATACATACACACATTCTCTCCCCGCCGCCCCCAACAAAGTGCAACAAAGGATTGTGGATGGTTTCACATCAGGCATAACAATATTTAAATTTACTGCCTTCACTGAATATTTTAAATAAGGCTTTAGGCAGTGAGTGCCGATCTTTAGAGTGAGAAGGAACACAGGCTTCGGTGTTTTGATTATTTGAGCAGACAGCACTTTCCCTGTAACACAGGCCCTTTGGTCTGGGTGACGTGGAGCTACTCCTGGTTAAGAGCCCCTCTCTTCTGCAGGCGTCCTCACCTCAGACCCCATCGGAGAGCAACATGCCCTGGGGAATTTTAAGAGGAGTGCGAAGGCGTGGTACTTCCCCAAGCTTGGAGCCCTAATGTCATCAGGAAACGTGAATTCGGTGCAATACGTTTTGCCTAACACCGTACAATTGTTCCAACAACAAAATAAAGATTATATCCAGTTTTTGTAAAGACGATATGAGTAACCTGTTCACTTTATACGCCCTTCTTAACTAAATGAGAAGACATCCTCAAGTCCTTTCAAATGGAACCCCCCCCCCACCGCAAACGACAACAACCCTTTCACCAACAGCAAGGGACAGGCGCACAGAGGTGCTGCACTTCTGCATCCGTGGGTGCCCAGTCACCTAGGGCTCCCCGAGGACAGCCTCCGGGAGCTCGTGCTCAGCCTGGAAACCTCATCTGCAAACCCGGCCTGTTACGCACAGCACAGAGAGAGGGAGAACTGAACTAGCATTTCGTGTGATACGAACATGTGTTTCCTATTTATTCTCCAGCACCTGGTGCCAGTCAACTACCTAAAACATATCAAAGCCAAAGCTGAGCTTTAGAAATTCAATTTAGGTCACAAAGCAGCAGACTTTTCACGGCGTCAGCGTTTCTGTCAGTCAACACCTACCCGTGCTGTTCGGTCATCATACTCTTCGTCAGACATTAGAAAGTTACAGAGTCCCCTGGTGGGGATGCTGGTGTTTTCTGTGATCCAGGTGTGCAGGTACACCTCTCCCAAGACTCGCTTCATGTGCTCCCTGGTCAAGTGCATTTCCACAGCTTCGATTTTCCCTTGGATTTCAAGGAGTTTCTCCTCCATGGGCTCGCGGCCTCCGGCCTCTCCAGGCTGGGCGAGGGCGTCATCTGCGGGGTCCTCTGAGTCCCCTTCCTTGCTCCTCTCCTGGAGGCCTTGCTTTGTCACCTGTTTGGAGGAAGTGCCTTCCTCTTGCTGGTCGTCCTCAGCATTGCCCGTTGCAGGGGAGTCGCCCAGTAAGATTTTTGAGTCCTCGTGGGTGGGTTTCCACAAGGCTTCTGAAGGGGTTTTCTGCATTGACTGATACAAAATCCTCAGGAGGAAAAGTTTGAAACGCCAAAAATAGGTGGCCCCACTGCTTTCGATCTTTTTTTCCAAAGCTTCTTGTAAGAACTGCGGGATATGTTTATCTTTTAGAATCTTCCAGCGTACTATGTCTATCAAATCTACCTGCTTAAAGAGATTCTGAATTGAAGACTCCAGGAGCTGAGCAGCTGCCTCTTCAAAGGTTTTGAGAGTAACAAACTGGACCTGGTAGTTTTTGTTCACGGGATGGAGGCCGTTGACCATGCCCTCAGTGGTGATGATGGCCAGATACGCGCCGCAGGGGCTCACTGCTATCCCGTGTGTCCTCACGGAGCCAAACACATCTGAGAGCCTAATCAACTGGTGCTCAAACTTCAGGGCAACGTCGGTGAAAATGGGAATCAGCTGCCTCACCTTGCCATCGCTGGAACAAGTGTACACCGTTCCATTCTGCTTGTCTGCAGTCATGGAGACGATTGGCAGGGAGTGAAGGCCCGTGACGTGGGAGTTGTGAACATTCAGACCTGCTTTGGAGATCAGCAGGAGACACCAAAACACGTAGGGTCCCCTCGCAGCCACCACTAAGCTACAGCTACACTTCTGGTACGGGTGATAAAGCGGAACACATTTGATGCTGTGCACTGGCAACTGGTCCATCTCCTTCCACAGGACGACAGGCTGCCTTAAAGTGAAATAGCCTTTCACGGCTTTGAGGTTGACTGGGAGAATTTTCACAGGCCCAAAAGCACTCCCCACAATAAGGCCGCTCATTTTCCGATTATTGTGCTCGTACTCCCACCAAAACAGGACACTGGGAGAGCTGATGCCTGACTCGATGGTGCTGCACGAAGAGATGGACTCCTTTCCCACGAAAGGGAGCTGAAACTGCCACACGGCGATGTTGCCGTTCTCAAAGAGGACCGCCAGGAGCACGCTGCCCACGTCCCGGCACTCGTTGTTGTGCTTGACCTGCTGCGTGGTGCAGATGCCAGACCACTCCATTCGGACCGGCGTCTGCATGCTGTGTCTCCTCTGAAACTCCGCAAAATCCGCCAGGCTCCCTGCTGGGGCCTCGTTCTTAGAGAGCCTATAACTGGTCTCATAGAGGCGCTCCCCATAAATCTCAGTCAGGTCGACCAGCTGGACCCACTGGAGCCTGTTAAGGTTGGCCTGGATGGTCAAGCGATTGTCCATGGTCAGCGCTGCCAAAAGGCACCTGCCGTTAGCGTCGCAGCCCACGGGGGACCAGCTAGTGTACTTGAATCCTCTCAGGGGTGGCAAAGCCTTCCCCTCAGGGTTGAACACCCGGTCCAGCATGAAAGTCTGGCTGACTGTGGGGTCCGCAGAGGTGGCAAACCTCTGCTTGCACTCGGCCACTTCTGCTTTTGAGCCAACCTGAAAATAAGATACAAAAACCATCAGGTAACTATTTCACTCTAGAAACAGATGTATGTTGCTTAGGGCGTATTAACTGAGCCACCTTAACGTATACAATAATTTTCTACCAATTCTGTTAATTTCGGTATGACGTGCATTTAAAAGATTAAGTACACATCTAAAACTAAAAAAGCATATATTCAGAAAATGGCGATTTTTAAAGAAGGATCAAAATAAATGTCAGCGTTACTTATAGCGCGGTTCCCACCCCCTTCGTAGAAGTGACATAAGCAATAAGGATGAGAGAGATGCACTTGATTCTTAAGAGACAGCAGAGCACTTAGCTGAACTAATCGCAAAGCAATAAAGGTGTTAAAAGTCATCAAAATACTCAAATATATCTTTGACAGTTAGATATTTGGATTTTTACAATACCTTTGCAACACAAATGCAAACTTCAAGTTTTCTAGCTGAAATTTCATTTATAAATTATGCCTGAAGCCAATTCCCACTGCTTTCCACCGTTTGTACAGAATAACGTCCCCTCCAATTACTGGCTGTTCCCCGAACGTCACCACCCCGGCTTTCCCTGGCTCCCTTGCCTAGAAAGCTCCTTCCTCCCAGTGAAACCCCACCCGCACCACCAGGCCTTCCGAGACCACTCCAGCCTCTGTCCTCCTCTCCCTCCTCCGCGCTAGCGATGCACGTGGGCAGTGCCTGGCTGTGCGATGGCACCCCTTCAAAAGGGTTTTAAAGGGACGGGAAAGACGGAGAAAAGCTAAATGACCGAAAGAAAGTGGTCCAGAGCCGTAAGAAAACAGCCAGGGAGCCTAAAGCCAGAAAAAAAAGCAGAGGTTAAATAAACCATGGTTTCTGTCATGTCAGAAGCTAGAAGGACTCGACCCACTGTGTTAGAGAAATGGGTGACAGGGAGAGGAGAGTCTCTCCATTCCGTTAGTGCCAATTTCCTTTCACATAAAGGCTGATTTTCAAACTGGAAAGGGTAGAAGGACATATTTAATAAGAAATTCAAGCCTAAAACCTATACGGATATAATAAAATCACTTTACATGAGCTTAAGTCCCTAAGCCCACAGGAATTACACTCCAGGACACAGAAAGACCTTGGAAGATGTTGGACTCAGAGGCACTAACTCTAACTGCGCTCACTGATAAAGCTGGGACAGCTGGGAATGTGTTAAAATCAAAGTACAATGAATAGTTTTTAAATATCACCCAAAAGGTAGAGAGAAAACAAAAACTACAGACCATCGAACCTGACAAGGAATAAAATTCCTCAACGTATTAACAAGTGAATGGTTTGTACAGTCGGCCATGACCATTAGAAGCCAGCATAAGGTAACTAGAAAAATGTAATCTTATTCTCTTTTCTGCTGAAACGGCTAGATGACCTGATGAATAATCGTCTAAAATGGAAGGCAGATACAATGCTGTCCAACGGATGAATTAGCAGACTGGCTTTTCCTAAAGTGCGTTACGCAGGACGCTACTCCCTTAAACTGTCCTTTGAAACAGAGTCCTGTGGCTATACATCATCCCCCCTGAAGAGTCACAGGAGCACATCAGGTGTCTTGGCCAGGGAGCTACCATGGAGACCGAATATTGACCAGTTATGCAAACTTAAAAAGAAAAAAGAAAAAAGAAAAAAAAGAACCTTTGTGTGTTTGGGGGGGGGGTGTAGTCTAGAAATCGTGTCTTAGGCAGTATACCTTGATTTTAAAAAGGCACTTAATCTTTTGGAAACACTTGTGGACATGCTGGATAAATAGTATAAACTGGAAATTCCAATTATAGGTGCATTTTTAGCCTGTTAATAAAATAATGCTTGCAAAAGCCCAGAGTTTTGTGTAGGTAGATAACTGTAAAACATGACATAGTAACTGAAAATCTGCTGATGCCAGGCGGCCTAGGTTCAAATCCCGGCTCTACCACAGAGCAGTTCTGGCCTGATTCCCGGGGCCCCCCGCCCCTTACAAAGGACATGTGTGGTAACACTGCATGTCTCACAGAGTCAGGAAGGTTAAAGACGCCAATGTCCTGTGTACAGCCCGTCTCAGTAAGAGCTCAGTGAACGACAGCCCCGATGATGACGATGACTCTCTGAGAGTAAGTGAATGCTCAGGAGGCCGCATGAAAGCAGGTGACGCGCAGGGGGAGGATGTGCACCAAATGAAGGGCAGACATTAAACTGTTCAACTCCTATGACACTATAAATTAGAAGAGGTAAGTTTAATACAAATAAAAGCTTCAGAACCAGAAGTAAACTTACACAAGCTGGAACCCAAAGCAGCAATTCAGAATGAAACAGAGGAGATTCACGCAGTCCCAGTCCCTTCTCGTGGCAGAAAGAATTCTTTTTTTTTCCTCTTTTTAAAAAGAATTTAACCTTTATTATGTTTTCTCCCATTACCACCTAGCCCCCTTGCGTGCCCCTCCCCCCAGCCATCTCCAGGAAGAAAGAATTCTTGACAGGGCGGAGAGCAGCTTGAGTCTGGACCAGCAGGGAAATTCCTCCCGGCTTGGTGTGGTGACTTCTGACACGTTAGTTTCAGACTCTACTACACTGCTCCCCACTCTCCACATCGCAAAACTAGTTAAAAAATGGGAGCAAATACTCGGACGCCCAAGGGACGTCCCCTAAGCGTCCAGCTCCCACAGGCCCACCCCAGCCAAACTTTTAATTATAAACATCCCTTCCCCAGTCGGCCACTGCTACTACCGACCCCTACACGCGCCGTGAGCACCCACTAAGTACAAACTGGAAGCTGTTCGGCGGCAAGCTTTCTGAGGGCAGAAAGGCGACTCCAAAGACAGGCAACGGCTATTAACTTAATGTAGTGGGCGGAGTTAACACTTCCAAATGCTTCTAACAATTGATACTCAACAAAAGTAATGACACAAGCACACACACACAGACGGTTAAGAGTTCTGTACTGCGTACAACTACAGGACTCTCTGAATGAGCCAATGGGAAAGACTGTAGCATTCTCAAATCACTGTTTTAGTGCTTTTCAGATTTACATCACATCCTAATGCTGAGGGCAGCAACTTGAAAACGGTGGATATGTGAACTATCATATGACTGCATATTTTTCTGAAAAAAATTCATAGTCTAATCACATGGCAAAAGCTTCAAGGGAGGCTCGCAGCTGGCCTTCCAGCCCTGTCACATTTGCAAGAAGACCGAGGCGGGACAGCATCGAGTAGATTTAAAACCCCAGGGGTGGGCCCTTGGGCAGGGCCGTCAGAGTACTGATACAGGCTTTTTTCCATTCCTGCCACTTTGCCACAGCTTTATTCCAGGGGTCTCCTTTGGAGCTGCAGGGACGATTCCACTCCACTCAGCAGGCTGCCCTGGCTACTGAGACTGCTGACTGCGTCCCAAAGGGCAGCGCGGGGGGGGAGCGCGGTGCGGGCTTCAGGAACGCTGTCTGTAGGCTGTTAGTGGGATGTAAAGGTTCCCTAGTGCTTGTGGGGAGTTGTGGGGTCAATCTTCACACCCACAACCACAGCTTCGGTCCACACTTTCATCCCTTCATAGTTGCAGGGCTGCATTGTTTTTACCTTAGCATTTAAAGTGTGCCAGGAACTGTGCTGATTTGTGTATGTGTTTATGTGCGTACATATATAAAATCCACATGTGTATTTAATTTAATCTTCCAAGAAGTCTAAACGAGGTAGATTTCATTATCCCTTCTTATAGACAGGCCTGTCCTGCTATCTTGTGCCAAAGCCCAATCTCGTGACCTCTATTTGATACTGACCCCAACACTCGCCTTCTTGCCCGTGGTCCAGCCAGATTCACTTTCTGAGCCATACCAGGTCTGTCCAAGCTTGTGAAAGTTTAACAGCACCTCAGGGCTTTCTAGATTGAAACAGGACTGACCTTCCTCAGACTGACCTTCACTGTCACCAAGCTGACCTCACCTTACCTCCCCTGACTCCCTAGAAGGGCTCATCTGATCACCCGTCGCTACTTACACCATATCTTAAATACATATGCGTCTGAGATGGACGCCTTCCTCCTGCCACCTGGGTGATCCATCCTCCCGTCTTCCCTTCAGGACTGCTGCAGTCTCCACCAGATAACCCTTCCTGATAACGATGCCTCCTCACACTAGTCCTCACTTGGATCCTCTCTGCCCAAGTGTACAATCTCTATGGTATTCACACACACACACAAACACACACACACACTTAAAAGTTTTCTCTAGCTGATGTACATACAAACAGCCTTAGAAACAGAAAGTCCTTTCTCAGCAGAGGACACATCTTCTAAAACCTCTTTCTTCTGCCTCCCTACTTCAGTGTTTCTCAATTTCACAGCATCACCAGTACCTGTCCACCTGCCTTGTTTTATTTGGACCAATCTGTTGGTATGTTCTCCAAGGAGATCGGAGAGAGCTCAGTCATACAAGTTTACCAGTGATGGAATTCAACACCTAGCGGTCCCTTTAAAGTTTGAGTTAAGTATGATGAAATTGAAGCGGGCTTCCTGTATTGAAAAAGGCTGTGCAAACGGGGAAGAAGGGGAGGGGTCGTCAAGGAACATGTATAAAGGACCCATGGATAAAGCCAAATGGGGGAAGGACCGAGGGTGGGAGGAGGGATGGGTGGGGCTGGGGAAAGTGGTGGTGGGGGGGCAGAAAACAGTACTTGAACAACAAAGAAAAAAAGCACCGAAATAAATAAATTAATGTAAAAAATAAAAACGCTGTGCAGAGTTGAGGCTTTTTCTACGTTCACTTCCACATAAACGCATTCTCTGTACACAGACATGTAACTTTACAGTACTCATCCCTCCCCGACAGGACGTTTATCTTTGTTCACGACCTGCTAAAGAACATAAGCTCCAGGAGGGCAGGGACTTTGTTTTGTACACCGCTCTACTTCCAGAGCCTAAACCGACGCCTTGCTGAGACCCTGTGGTGTTGGGATCTGTCGAATGAGTGAATGTTCACTTTGATAGGCCACATGCACACAAATAGGCCTTTATAGGAAACGGCTAAAGTTTTTACACGGCACCTCTAAACCACGAAAATAAACGCTATGACTGACTACTTTAAAGAAATGAATTTGGGCCTTGCTGGCATGGCTCAGTGGTTGAGTGCCGGCCTGCTAACCAAAAGGTTGCGGGTTCGGTTCCCAGTCAGGGCACAGGCCTGAGCTGCGGGCCGGTTCCCCAGTTGGGGGTGTGCGGGGGCAACCACACATGGATGTTTCTCTCCCTCTCTTTCTCACTCCCTTCCCCTCTCTCTAAAAGTAACTAAATAAAGGCTTTGGAAAAAGAAAATGAAATAACTTTGGAAATAATATCACAACAGTAAAACGTAGGAACACTAACGTTCCGAAGGCAAACTTAGTTTATATGAAGCTGGAAGCACTAAATCTAAAGAACCCCGGGCTTGAAGCTTAAGAACTGCATTTACTGTCAGAGGCTTTATTTTTATTTTTCATTCCGCACCCGGAAAATTTTTTAACTACTAAAGAAAGACTGGAGCACGACCTCTAAGATCCAGTATTTGCCTATCTGCCCGGGCTGAGCACCATTCCTAAGAAAGCAGCTGCAACGGTTACGACGATGAAAAGGATCAACTCTCTCCTCCAGAGCAGAAGGGGAGCAAGAGGAAGGTGCCTCCCCGCGAACAAAGCCAAAGCCAGCCGGGGCCTCGGGGAGTCGGCCCCAAACAATGGGAGCGGCGACGGAGGCGAGTCAGGGGCTGGGTCACAGGGGGTGGAGTCTCCGAAAACAACACCGCCGAGTGTAAATCTGCGCCCGCAGCCTGCCAGACGCCGGCGAGAGGGAGCCCTGGCTCCGCGGGGACCTCCCGGGACGCGTGTGTCAGGAGGGGGTGCGTGACCCGCACCGCTGGGTACAAGTAGCTGCAAGGTTTTGTGCTTGTTTTGTCAGCTACGGCGACCCTAGGCGCTGGGTGCGAATGCGGGGCTCCCCGGGGACCGGCGACGCGGCCGAGGGGCGGCCCAGGATGGCTTACTTTGAGGAGGCAGCTGTTGAGAGGGGCGGGCACTGAAGTGCGGTGGATGACCAGGTCCTGGCCCGGGTTGTGCACGTCGCAGATGAGCTCCAGGACAGCGATGCTGCGGGCCGTGGACACGGACACGCGGTGGTCCTCCGACCAGGTCAGCGGCTCCAGGCCGCTGACTGCATACTGCAGCCTCACGGCCGGCTCCCGCCGAGTCACCAGGAGGCGGAACGCGTCGCTGGGCCCGGGGGTCGCGTCCGCCGCCCGCTCCTTCCCGCCCGCCTCGACCCCCTCCTCCTTGGGCGGCGCAGGCCCGTCGGCCGCGGGCCCCAGCCGGGCCTTGTCGGCCGTGTTCATGTCCAGTTAGATGCCGCGGCCGGACCCCCGGGCGCGCCAGTACCGCGTCGCCGTCCCGTTGCCGCCTCCCGCGCAGCCGCCACCGGCCCCCAGCGCCCTCCGCGGCGGTTTTCTTCCCTCAGGCCCAAAGCGCCGCGGAGCCAGGAAGGACCCCGCCGTTGCTAGGCGACCCAGGCCTGTCAGGTGGCCAAGGCACTGCCTGTCTAAAACACACGCCACCTCTGCGCGTGGGATTGAAACGCCGGGGTTCGACCACGGGTGGACGGGGGGCAGAAAGCGTCGAGGATCCCCCTCTCCGAGTGACCAAGCCCCAGACCCCTTTAGGGACTTCCGCGGGGGGTGGGGCACTAAACTGCTGAGAAAACAGTAACCCGCGAGCGAACGACGCAAAGTCGGTTAGATGGCGCACGGCCTCTTAGAGGAATCCAAAGAACTTCACAAGCACGAACTCTGGGGGGTTGAGGGTCACTTGGCATCCGCTGCCACGGGCCAAGCCACGAGGGATGCCAAACGGGACAGCCACCCCACCCCGTGCCTCGCGCGCCGCGGAGCCGTTCCCCAGCGGCGCAGGCCCTGCGTGACCCGGAAGGGGCACGGTCGCAGGACCCGGCGGGGCAGCTACGCGGGGTCCTCGCGCGCGTCCCACGTGGCCCGAGCGGAGCTGCGGTCTGAGCTCGCGAGGTGCAGACGCGCCCCGCTTGCCTGCGTGTGGCCGCGCCTCCTCGCCGGCCATGGCAGCCACCGACGGAGTGCTCCTGCACCTTTCCGCCGCCCCCGGGACGCCCTCCAGACCCCGCGCGGCCCAGGCGCGGCGGGTGAGTTCCGACCGCCTGCAGGTCCGTCGGCACCGGGCGAGGCCCGGCCCGCGCGCGGCAAGCAGACGACTGCCGCTTTGCCTCTCGGGTTTGGAATTATCTACGGAGTTGGGCTGGGGGTGGGGGTGGGGGTGGGGGCTGTCAGACTTCCGGCAGCTTCTGGAGGTGTCGCTGAGCAACACGTGTCGAAGCCCCGGACCCCACCCTGGCGGGGATGTTCTTGGAGGGGCGAGAGCTAGCTGAGGCCGCTAGTTGGAGGACTGGGGAGGAAGGGATTGGAGGCCGGCGCCCATGGAAGTTAGAACTGACGCTTGGGCCTGAGTCCTAGCGCTGTCACCACCCACATCTCTCAGCCACCGCTTTCTCGACTTCAGGGGTCGTTTGTTTCAGGAATGAGGACCAAACGATAGAATTTTATTTTAGGTGCCTTCAAAAATGCACAGATTGCATCCACGCGCAGTGGAGGGAGAAAAGAAAAGAAAACTCATCAATAGAATCCCCTCACGAGGGAGGGGAAAGAAGCCTTAAACGTAGCCCAAGCCCGAGCTGGAAGCTGGTTTTGGGGATGATAGACTTATTTCCTGGAAAAGGAGAGGGCCATAGGGCAGAAAATCTGTTGGAAAATCACGTTACCTCAAACACCAGGAGGGGTGCAATCTCTTGCCAAGGAGGGGGTGTGTGTGTGTGTTTTCTTGGAAAAGCAACAGATAATTCCGTTGAAAAATTAGCTGCCAAAGTTCATGCAGTCAGTGTGTTGAAGCCGAAATGCCCGGAGTTCTTTTTTAAACGGCCACCCAGTGTCTGGAGTCTCTTTGGGGATTTTTATTTTTATTTTTGTGTGTTTATTTATTTACTTATTTACTTTGTGACAATTTTGAGGAATTAGAGGCCTGGGAGGAAGGAGTTTTCAGATGGCCGACGGTGTGGGCCGGTCTCTGCGGGAGGGGGAGGGCAGGCGCGGAAGAGCCGCTGGGAGCCTGGGGTTTGGGTCGGACAGACCTGGGGTTCGGCGCCAGCTGGCAGCGGGCTCGCCCTGTGTCGCTCCGTCACGTTGAGGAAGCTGCCTCGCTTCTGACCCCTGCTTTTCCTAGCCATGGCGTGAGAGCGGCACTTTCTACTTCACAGGCACTTATTATGCCGATGAAGTGTGATAACCTGCATGAAGTCTGTACACTCTGACTTGGAGAGGCACTTACTAAATGCGAACGATTAAAAAAAAATATATATATATATATATACACCGTATTTTGCCGTGTATAATGCGCTCCCGTGTATAATGGGCACCCACGTTCTTGGCCCAAACTTTCGGGGGGAAAACCTTTTGTTTTAATTTTTTAATTCAGCTTTTTAAAAAAAAAATTTAGATACTTGTTTTTTGTATTGTAAAGGAACTTTAGGTTTGAACATTTTATCAACATATTTTAGCATGTATTTTTTAACAGGATTAAAAGCATTTGTATAGATACGGAATTAGCACTATCACATATAACATGTATCTATTTTTTCCCTCAAAAAATTGGGCAAAAAGTGCCATTATTCACAGCAAAATACGGTACGTTCCTATTGGCTCCCTTTTGTGTAATAGAATTGGGGCATGGGGGTTCAGTGGGGTGCTTGTACCATTGTACTTACCTAGCAACTAACACGTGAGGAGAATTGACTGAAACTTTGAGTGAGCTGAATAAATAAATACGAGGCATCTGGTTTTATGAGTATTTGAACAACTGTGTCCAGGAGTGTTAATTAATAAGGCGATGATGACAAGTGTCTGTAGCGGCCCTGTCTGCATCTACGCCTTCATCTGTGTCTCGAATGAGAATTATGGACGTGCTGAACTTGGGTGGGTGGACAATATACTGGACTTCCCAAGACTTTGACAGCCTAAATTATGCTAACTGTGCGGAATATTTTCTGATTACTAAAGTAACACAAATTTATTGCACAAAATTTGGGGAGTAGATTAAAAAACCAAAACACTCAACTCTGGGTAACATTTTGTTGAATGTCTTTTTAGGAAACAACTCAGAACAAAGTAGGGACCTGCCTGTTCATGATGTTTTCTAACCAAACAGGATACAATTAATAAAAAGGCATTACAGCATGTGGTCAGGGCCGTGGCGTCAATACCTGGGCAAGGCCTGGGTCCCTCGGTGATCTGGGGGCAGCTCACTCTTGTGTCCCTGTGCCCCCAGTGGTTTCCTCCGAAAATGAGGTGACACCAGTAGCTGTATTGATAAATGAGATCATTCATGCAAGTAGTTAGCATGCCATCTTGCATAAGAACTACTCAATGTGTTTATCGACATCAAAGACATAGTACCTAGACTTTTAGGGCTAGCCGAGCCCCAGAGGTCACTGCCGTGACCCCTTGTTTAACAGGGTGGACACAGAGACTCAGAGGAGTGACTTGCCTAATGTTGTGCAGCCAGCTTTCAGTAGACCTAGATCTGTCGTGCTCCTCTCTGCTCAGAAGCCACCTCATGAAGCCTTCCTGTTCGCTTGCCGTAGGCCGTGGTGGTCTTTCTTATTTTGTGCTCTCCTAGCTCTTTGTGTGTACCTCTTCAGTAGGACGGGTATAGGTTTGGAGTTCTGCTTTTACCCTTTGTCCTCTTCCATGGGTCTGTGGCTCCCTCAAGGGCTTGGCTAACCTTCCAGCTTGTATCCTTGGGACCAAGCTGCTGGACAGCTGCTAAGTCGTCAGGGCTTTAAGTTAGTGTACAGTAGAATGTCAGTTCTCAAACTTAATTGGTTCTGAAAGGCGGCTCAAGAAGCGATTTGTTTGAAAACTGAATCTCCTGTGTCGCCTGAGCGGCACGTGACAGATCATACAGGTATTAGCACAAAAGGATTGTTGGGTCAAGATCTGAAGGTTTGGTCAACAACTCAGACATTTCTTCTATGAACTACTTGGTCCAGAACCTAATTGTTTGAGATGAGAGACGTTCACGAACCAAGGTTTGACTGTATTGTGGATTGGGGGGTGTGGCTAACAAGCAGGGGACAAGTATCCAGATTGTGGAAAGGGGTAACTCTTTTGTGTGTAATTAATTATTTACAAGCGTTGCCAGTATTCGTCGGGCACTTACTTTGTGCCAGACACGGGCCAGTGCAGGGGATGACCAGGTGGAGAGAGGAGGTCAGGGTAGGCCCTTCTGAGGACCCAGTCGGCCCAGGCCTGGAGGGTGAGGGTGAGGTAGCCAGCCAGAGGAAGGGCTGGAGACGTGGTGTGGGATGTAGCACGTGCAAAGGCCCTGAGAAGGGAAGGAGCATGGTGCAGGCTAGGGATAAAGGCTGACTGGGACGGCAGAGGGCACAGCAGAGACTGGTGGGATGGGCAGAACCAGGTTCTAGAGGGCTTTGTAGGTCAAATTTCAGATTTTCGATTTTAGCCTAACAGCCATGGGAAGCCTGTCTCATACTGTGCTTGACTCTGAATACTCGCTTTTAGAGAGAGGTCGTGATGGGAATAAAGGGTGAGCCGGATGGAAAGGGATCTGAAGTCTGTCCTATTGTCCTATTTGGAATACTTAGTCCAAAGAGGGAGGAGGAAAGGAGCCATGATGTGCGAAGGAAGGAATGTTCCAGGCAGAGGAAGGACGCTTGTTCAGTGTGGCTGAGGAAGGGAGACCTCAGGCTCTCAGGTAGATGTCCAAGGTGGCAGACCCTGCCTGAGCGTCAGAAACAGCGTCTACACCCATAGAATTTGGTCTGTGGAGGGGCGGGGGCAGAGAGCAGGAAGAGGAGGTGCGTGGGCGGCAACTGCAAGGCCGTCTGTCCGCAGCCGCCCGCCAGCCCGGGAAGCCTGTGCAGGGTGGGCGGGGCCTGCCGGCCTGTCTGCTCCCAGCCTCCCTGGTTCCGGGAACCGGGCAAAATCTGCGCAGTTCACCCCGCCTTGCAAGTGAGTCGACAGACCTGAAATTTGACTCCATTTCTTGCTTTAGTCTGAAAATTCATGAACTTGGAACTTGGTAAAAATGCATTTGTCAAATGAAGTAGGTCAATACTTACGATTCATACTAAATATTTGAGGTTGTGTTTGTGGAGTTCCTCAGATATAGGAGACCTTACGGTTGCCAGGAACAAAGAACTGTTGTTCCTGGTAGGTCCGTCTGAAGCTGACCGTCATGGCTAAAACAAGCTGATGTGTAAGCGAAAGTTAGCGTTTCGGGCTGCGAGGAAAAGAACGTATTCCCAGAGAAACCAAAACTCCGGAATAACAAGCACTGGCTCCTCACAGGATGTTTTTATTTTCCTGTGTAAATCAGAAGAGAGGGCCAAAGAAAATACAGGCATTGGATGTTTCTTCTCCTGGGGGCAGTTTTGACAGTGGGCACTTAACCACGTTCATGTTACGGAAATAGGAAACAGCAGGCGAGAAAATACCTGGTGGTGTAGAGCCCGCAGTCAGGCGGGGAGCTGAACGACGAGGGGGTTGGAGATAATGGTGGTAGCAGTGACGGACGGAGGAGGGTTCCCATTTGGAACGGAAACGGCGAGTAGGAATCCTCTCCCCACACCTGAGTCTGGGGGAGCAGCTCGAGGGGAGACTGACAGCGATCCAAGCACTCCGGGGTGGCTCAGTGATGAGGGCGTGAGCTGGGACCAGGCACCCCATCCTACCTGTAGTCACCAGCGGGCTTTGTTAGTGGCTGGAACAGGTTCTTCGTCCTGCCCCCCCAGCCTCCTGTAAACGTTCTCAGCAGTGTGGACTGACATAGCACACACACTTCACAGGTTGGCTTCTCTCTTCTGTTAAAAGAGACTCGTGTGTTAACATTCAACCCCCAAAATGTTTCTCCCTTCGTGATCCTCACACTCATCTTGGCTGAGTTACGGTTAAGATGGGTGGTGAGGTCTAGCAGATGAGTGAGCTGAGCTTTTGTGGGTGTTTGGGTTTTTCTTTCTTTGCTTTTGGAGGAAGAAGAGCCGAGTCAAAGAGTCTGATTGCAGACCGACCGTGAACTGTTGCTTGACATATGGGGCGTAATGATCTCGGCGGGGCGGGCGCAGCGCGTGGGCAGTCAGGCTTCACTCCGAGGTCTGTCTTCATGGACTGACGCGCCTCTTGCTGCTCTTTCCTTTGGGGAACAACGCAGCAAGCGCAGGCCACCAAAAGAAAACGCCAGGCGTCCAGGGAGGCTACCCCAGCAAAACGGAGGAATGCGACGACCTCTCTCCCAGCCAAGAAAACTGCTGCTAAAGAAACGCCGAGGACTTTGAAGGGGAAGGCAAAGAAGGTGTTTTCTCCGAAGAAGACTTCGGCTAGCGCGAGTGACAGAAACCAAGAGCAGAAGCCGGGCGTTAAGACTTCATCATTGTTTAAAAACAACCCTGAGATCCCCGAGCTCCACAGGTACGCGCCGGTGCAGGTGCAGGTGCAGGTGCAGGTGCAGGTGCAGGAGCACCGCGGGGGCTAGAGGGGCTAAGTGTGCTCTGCCTTTGTCTGGGTTTTTGGGGACTGACGCTGGGTTTTGTTCACCATTTGCAGACCCGTAGTCAAGCAGGTGCAAGAAAGAGTGTTTTCTTCAGATGCTTTTCACGAGCTGGACCTCCACCCACATTTAGTGAGTACCTGTCTGTGGCTCGTGCCGTCGAGGGCGGTGGTGTGGTCACTCATTCAGGGTGTCTGAGATGACGGTTCTGGGAAGAAACACCCAAGCATGGCTGTTTCTGCTCCAGTTTACCTGACTGAGCTCAGATCGATAAGGTGATTCAGGTGAGCTCACACGGCTGTCCGCTGTGTCCTCACCCCCACACTCACCCCTTACAAAACAAACGTAACCCTTTCTTCACCCGATTCAGTTTGGGACTGGAATCCACTTGTCGGGCTTTATGTCAGCCTCCCCGTTGCCGGCAGATGTGATGTGGAAGCTCTCCTGGGTGGCAGGTGTCACAGTAATCATAAGAGGGAACTGAGCTGCTTCTCGCTGTAAAGGGACATCTGTAGTTACAAAGAATGAAAGGAAAAGGACTATTTTAGTGAGCATTTTCTGCAAACAAATGAACACTTTTCTTTAACCATGAGCGAGTTTCTGGGCTTACCTAGGAGTGCCCCTTGAGGGATTTCTTTAGCTTGCAGGGTCCTGGCTGCCGTCCTTGGGGCGGCTTACGTCCTCCCTCCGAGCCGGGCTCCTGAGCCTCGGCCCCGCGAGCACTTCCGGGTGAAAGCTCATGGGAGGATGTTTAGCCCGATTCCCTCGATAGTATCCCCGCCCACACTTGTAAGGACTGACCCACAGTTTCTCCAGGTGTTGCCGCATGGCCCCCGCCCCCCAACTGAGAACCCTTGGATCAGGGTGATCAGTTGAATTCCTGGGGGGAGGGGGGTTGTTTTTGCATCCTTATTTACAATTAAATATATTTATACCAAAAAAATTGATAAAGAATGGTATTTACTGTTCTTGTCTTCTCTTTCAGATTTCCACAATAAATACGGTCTTGAACATGTCTCATATGACCAGGTAAGAGTTCCTGGCCAGTCCTGATTTTTTTAGCATTTAAGTGGGTAAAGTATGAAACCTGAATTGTCTGTGGAGGACTGAGCCAAGTCATATGTTAGTATTAGAGAGCAACACCAGATCACCAGCTGTCAGGGGCTTGACATGCCCTCAGCGACTCAGTTTCCCCACCTGTCAAGTTGGGGGACTGGGTCCCCATGCAGCTCTGCTCTCAGCGGCAAACTGTGTGAGGTCTCTGTTCAGAGGATAGCCCGCCTGGGACTCGCTGTTGTCACGCTGCCCTGAGAAGGATCTGTTACAGACATAGGACTCACTGTGCAATTTCTTAGTGGTAAGAATTAGCAAGAAGACAGGAGTAAATACTTGGAAGTAAAAATAAGAATATTGAAGAGTAAAATACCCCCCCCCACCATTGTTTTTGCTCAGTTTTGTCAGCCAAATTGAAACGCTTCCTGCTCCTTCTTGGTGGTTAGTGTTTGTGTACACCCGTGGACACGTACCTTAGTGTGTCCACGCGGTGATCTCTTGGTTTTCCAAAGTGTGAGCAGCAGCTCCTGGCTCTCTGGGGGGCTCCCAGCGCCCTCATACTGTTCTGTTTGGGAATCCCACCAGCGTGTTTGTGCAGTGTTTCCTATTCCCTCTTACAGGGGGCAAGAGGGAGTGTCATGTGCTCTCACACTAGCTCCGGGTTGTCATCATGCCTGTCCCATCTTTGCTTTAAACTCATGTAATGGAGTGGCTGACTGTTGGCTTGCCTCAGCGGCTTCTGCTCAGTCCCAGGGCTCTAACTGAGGTTTTATTCTCCCGATCATCACAAGTTTCTCAGTGCCTTCACTTGCGTGTTCGGGTAACTTCTAAGGGGACAGTTGATAGACCGAAGCAGGGGGCCTTTGTCCTCTGTGTGTCCTCTGTCTGCCGTACATGCGAGCGGGAGCTGTGTTGTGGGTAACCGTGTGCTGTCTCTCTCTCTTGTGTGGCCCAAGCGTTCAGAAGCAGAGCATCCCCGCCTTGCTGGAAGGCAGAGACGCGCTCGTGAGGTCCCAGACGGGCTCAGGTCAGTCGCCATTTGGTCTCTGCGCCTTCCCCCATGGGCCCCAGGCCACGGCCGTGCAGCACGCTATGTAGTGAGGGGACTGGGGGAGGAGGGGTCACGCTTTTGATGAGAGCCCTGACTTAGTTCACATGGTGACAGGAAGAGGACTGTGGGAGGAGCCATGGGCAGGAACCATCTGGAAATAGTCAAGCTCTGTTCTCCTTCTCCAGAACCCGTCTCAGGGCTTTGCCAAGTCCCGTCATCCGTGGCCAGAGCGCCACAGGGCGGGGTGGGGGGATGAACATTTTCCTTGGGCGTTAAACACAGTTCTGACGCAGGCACACACCCTGCGGACGTCCGTCGTCCGCTCCGACATGGGACCCTGCTTTCGCGTGTTCCCGGACTGCCTGCACGTGCTGTCCTGGCCCTCGTGCGCCCCTCGTGGCCTCGCAGCGTCCCAGGGTCTGTCCTGCGTCCAGGCCTGGGGTCCAGGCAGCCCCTCCCCACGGCAGCACCGCAGTGGACATTGACCTTGGCGCTCCTCTGAGAGGCCAGGACCCTTCCGAGGAGGCATGCTCGCCCTAGAGACAGCCCACGGGTTGTGCTTTGGGGCAGTGCAGGAAATGTGTCCCTGTCAGAGGGAGGGGCGGCTGAAGCCGCTGGCCTTGTGGAGGTGGGACTGAGTCAGCGGGAGCGTGGCGGACGGGCGAGCCCCATTTCCGCCCGTCCTGGGTGCTTGCCCGCCATTTCCTTCCCAGACTGAATGCTGCCTGCAGGGAGCTGGGCTGCTTTCCATCGCTGTCACCCACAAGGGCTCTGCTTTTAAACTTATCTTGTGCTTTTTTAAAAGGTAAAACACTTGCCTATTGCATCCCGGTGGTCCAGTCCCTTCAAGCAATGAAAACCAAAATACAGGTGAGCGGCAGATGTGTTTTTCTGCTATTGTTCATAGTTCCATGAGCGACCATCCAGCTGAAGCCCAGCAGCAGTCCTGGGACCAGAAGAACCCGTTTCCACTTAGCAGTCCCCGCACCTCTCTTTAATTCATTTGCTGCACGAGCGTGTTGCCTCCACAGCCTCTGTCCAGAATACAACAGCAGGAACCTATGACACTGCCGCCACGGTGGGTCTAATGAGGGCATTTGTCAGATGCTCCCCAGGCGTCAGACTTGGTGCCGGATGCTTGGCCTGTGTGCTCTTCTTGAGTCCGTAACAGCCTCAGCACCACCGAGTCGTCAGCGCTACTGTTAGCCCGAGCTTCGTGAAGGGGGGTTGGGGACTTAGCCAGACCAGGTGGCGAGTGGGAGCTGTGGTCCCACCTCCACTCTAAGGAAGGTGGTTTACCGTGAAGAGTAGGTGGGAAGATAAGTCCCCACTTAGTGAGTTTGACCCTGGGGCTTCTTGGTATTAAGCATTTTCTAGAACTTCAGTTGTGAAACACATTTAGTTAGCCTCTGGGTTCTTTGCATTCCTAGGAGGCCAGTTGACTGCCACATTCCACAGCGTGTCATCTCACAGCGAGGCCCGAGGGGGCGTTGTGGGCACGAGCTGTCACAAAATGAGCTGAGGGGGCGAATGTGTGGTGACCTAGGGTGTTGGCACGGTTGCAGAGCGTCTCCCCCAAGGTACTCTCTCATCACACGGGGAAGCAGCAGCGCCCCCACAGGGAAGCCAGGCTGTCCCCTCTTAACCAGACTGTCAGAGTTGGCACCACTGGAGCGAGTGTCCTCCCGTGTCTCCTCCAAGTCTCATGGGGGATGCAGCTCCACGTGGGTGGTTTTCTTGCCCAAAGTGCTTAACCCGAATTTAATCACACATAAACATCAGACACAGCAAATGGAAGGACATTCTACAGAGCAGCCTGACCAGGACTCTTCAAAGGTATTAAGGTCGCAAAAGACATGGAAATACCAAAGAACTTCCCAGATTAAGAGATAAGGGAGACGCGGCTTGCGGCCAAGTTAGCAGGAGCCTAGCCTGGGAAAAAAGGCCTTAGCCAGCCAGGTCGGGTTTGAGTGAGACTGTGGGTTAATTAGAGGTGGCCGGTCAGGGCTGGTCTCCTGGTTCTGATCACTGCCCTGTGATGGTGAGGGTCAATATCACATGAGGAGGCTGGGAGATGGGCTTAAGGGAGTTCTTCCACTACATGTACAATTTTTTTTGTAGGTCTGAAATTATTTCAAAGTAAGTTTAAATTTTATTTGAATTGTATAGAAGTAATTTTAAATCAGTAAAACAAACCCTACGCAATCATCGAAATGATGGAACCTTCTAGAGCCATTAAAAGTGGTATTTTTTTCAGTCATTATTTGTGAACCTGTGTTCTTGCCCTGTAAACCAAGAAAAGGCAGGTGACAAACCAGCATTATGTGCGACACCAGTCTCATTAGTAATGATAATCAGTGTGTATATCTTGACATGAAAAGACAGGAAAGATACTCATCAAACTGTTAATGCTGGATTTCTCTGAAGGGGAACAGTGAGAATTTTACTTTCTGCAGGTGACTGACTTTTTCTCCCCCTGGGGCCCTCACAGGGAGGGAGAGAACTACCTCACGGGGCTTCCTCAGCCTTTTACTTGGGGCATGGAGGAGAAACAGATTATCCCAACAATGTCAGGGGTCGGGGGGGTGGGGGGGCCTCACCCACTTAGAGACTCCAGAAGAACTTGCTAGTAGGTTCTGGTTCATTCCGGGTTGGCAAGTTAGGGGACATCTGCGCTAGAGTGGGTCCTGCAGTCCGAGCCCAGTGGCCCTGCCCTGTAGGTGGTGGCTTGAGGGTAGCAGAGGTTAGGTCACGCTCAGAAGGGGCCCAAGTGCAACCTGAGCAGGCCTTTGACCCCTCCGCCTCTCTCCTGCGGTGCGGGGGCCCGCTCGCCATCAACCGTCCCCATCAACAGGCTCGCGTGGCCGGTTTGCAGCACCGTGATTTGATTCACTTGTTTTCAGAACCATTAACAAGCCAGTTGCTTTTATTTCCTCAGATATTTTTTAGCATCAGTAACAACTCGTTCTATTCAAAAGTAAAATATCTTGTAGGAAAGTCTTCCAAGGCCAAATTTAACTCAGCTTATTTCAAGTGATATTCAGTGCCGACCTATGGAGTTGGCCTGTGAGAAACACGGGGAGGGAGCAGCAAATTCAGGGCGCCCGCAGGCCTTAGGTTGCCGGGGGCGGAGCGGGCGGAGCGGGCGGCCGCTCTGCTGCGTTTTCACTCTTGCCGTTACTTTGGTTCTGATTTTTTTTCTAACGTCACATCCATCCCCTTCACTCACTTCTGCCCTGCAAGGAATTGATTTTTCTTTCTTCTCGTCTGTGTAGTAACACCTTTTGAAATGTCAGAATCTCCTAACGTCACACTGTGGCACACTGACACCGTTGTACTAACATGTTTACTGTTCCTCGCCCGGGCTTCAGCGCGGTCTCACCGAGTGGCTGGTGAGCACAGGCGGCTCTAGTTTGAATTCCAAATCCTTTTCTCCATGCGGGTAAATGTCTCCGATGCAAAACATGAACACCTTGCATGTGGTGGAATTTGCTACTGACCCCGCCCCTGGCCTCTGCACCAAGGGTGTTGTGATCCACCCGCCCCTTGTCCTTGAGCGCTTTCAAGGGGGAAGGCGCCGTCGATTTCAGGGCCTTCAAGCACATTCTACTACTACTGCTATTCCTATTACTGTTATTTTTAGATGCAGTATACATGGTAAAAATTTAAACAGCACCAAAAAATGTATAGTGAAATGAAAGTTGTTCTTCCACTGCCTGTCCAGAGTGGGACATTTCTGTCGAGATGCAGTGGTCCTTGTCACCGGTCTGCCGTCTGTCTTCCTAGCAGTATCTCTTCATAGAAAGCAATATGAATATGTATATGTTCTCTTGCCCCATTAACTGAAGTGTTTATTTTTTGTTTGATACACAGATGATTGCTTATTGTGCATGGTATCACGTGCCCTGCTTTTGTTCACCTAACATGTTGAGGATAGTTGCTTATAGCAAGCGCCATGTCGCCCTCCCTTGTGTTTAAAGGGCTGCCCACCCTTGACTGGCTGTTAAGTGGTTTGGGCATCATCTCGCAAAGCAAAAGGTTGCCAGTTTGACCCCTGGTCAGGGCACATGTTTCGGGATCAGTCCCAGCCAGGGCACAGATGAGAAGCAACCGGTCGATGTTTCTCTGTCGCGTCAGTGTTTCCCTCTCTCTCCTGCTCCCTGCTTTCCTCTTTCTCTAAAAGGGAGTGAGTAAATGCAACCTTTTTCAAAAAAAATAAAGGGCTGCTTAGTATTCCACTATATATAGGTACAGTAAATTATTGAACCATTCCCTCATGGGTGGAATTTTCATTTTGTGCAATATTTTGCTACAAACAAGGCTATTAAAAACTCTACATTCTGGAAAATACAACTTCTTATGCACACATATGAGCTCATCTTTTAGAGAAAGTCCTGTAAGTGGAATTTGCATTTTTACTTGAAAGACAATGTCAAAATGGACCTTGTAAGGAGTTAGGCCAACCTGCATTCTCGCCAGCAGCGTGCAGGGGTTGCTCCTGCCGTCAGCACTCGCATTCAGCTGCTTGGTTTCGCTCGTTCAGTAGGGGAAACGCTGTTCCCGTTTGACTTTCTCCTCCGAGTGAGGTCGAGCATGTTCTCATGCATGTGAGAGCTGTAGTTCAAATTCTTGTTTCCATAAGTTGGCTGCTCCTGTCCTCCTCCACTTTTCTGTTTGAGTTTTTGGTCCTTTTAATCTTCCTTTTCAGTTGAATGATAGGCCTTCCTTATACGGTAGAAAAATTGACCCTTTTATGTGTGGCATGTTTTCCCATGTGGTCATGTGACTCTTGATTTTGTTTTGTTCTGAAATTTAAAAATTTTATGTGATAAAATATATTGCTGTTTTATACTTTGAGTTTTATGTCATCTATAAAAAGGCCAGCTTAATTCCAACTTAATTTTTTTCTAAAATGACCTTTGAATAATCCATTTTTCCCTGATATAAAATGCTTACTTCCTAAATTTCTCTATGTATTTGATTTTACGCTAGATTCGTATTTGCTACTGTTATTTCTCCCAGTATCAATTTTAAAAAACTATTGTCGATTTCAGTTTTTACACCTGAGGTTTTTCAGAAGTGTCTTGGTTATTCTTGCACATTTATTTTTCCATACAAACTTTGATCAGCTTGTCTAGTTATGTATTATTTTATATATACATGTATTCATTTTGTTAAAATTGCATTACATTTGGATTGATTAGGGAGGATTAGTTTATATATATTATTATCGAAAAACAGGATATATATGTTCACTTATGCAAGCTTTATTTTATGCTTTTCAGAGTTAATTTAAAATTCTCATTGTGTAGATTTTGTGCATTTCATATTTTTAGGTTTACTATATTTTTTTATTAAGTTTATTCTTACCTATTTTTTTTTTAAGGTTTTATTTATTTACATTTAGAGAGAAGGGAAGAAAGGGAGAGAAACGTCAATTGGTTGTCTCTTGCACCACCCCAACCAGGGACCTGGCCCACCACCTAAGCATGTGCCCTGGCTGAGAATTGAACTGGCAACCTTTCAGTTCAGAGGCTGGTGCTCAACCCACTGAGCCACACCAGCCAGGGCTATTCTTAACTTTGTTGTCGCTATTATAAGTGTGACTTTTTTTCTTCCTTTGTATTTTCTCACTTTCTATGTTATGGAAAACAATTGATTTTTATATATTAATTTTATATTCAGCTAGTCACTTGTATTTTTTGTAATAGATCTTCAAGTGATTCTTTTAGAGAATATTTTTAGGATAAAATATCTGCCAGTAATGACAGTTTGACCTCCTATTTAAAATTTTCAGATTTATGCACATTCCTTTCTCTTGTCTGATTGCGTGGGCCAGAACCTCTGAACAGTACTGCATGAGAAAGCGGGCAGTGGGCGTTCTTGTCCCTTTCCTTTAGCGAGACTGCTTCTGACGCTTTACAAAGGACCGTCCTTAAACCTTGTCGTCTGGACTCTTGTGACCTGCGTTCACCGCGTTTCTTCCCTTTTCTGTCCACAGCGCAGTGACGGCCCGTATGCTCTGGTGCTCGTGCCAACGAGAGAGGTAAGCAGCCTCTGCTCGGGGTGAGTCTTGGGTAAGTGTTTTCAGGGGCGTCCTGCTGAATTTACTAGTGGCTTTACTACTTTACTCTCCCCTGCACAGACTACTGTGCTTCTGCCTTTGCCTGGGAACCATCCTTCCAGTTCCTGGCAAGAAAACTTCAAGCGCTCTTTCAAAGTCGTAGATTAAGTTTCCCTGTTATCGAAAAACTAACCACACTATAAATTTCTGTTCATTTAAAAGAAATTTAAGTAATCACATTTTTCCCCCCAACTTAAGTCAAAAGTAAAAACAGTTGGCTCTGAAAATGGACTTTTTTTTTAAAGAAGCTACTGTACCAAAAAATGTTCCTAAAAGTTAAGCTTCTTTGTGTTTTTCTTCTTTCGTGGTTGGAGTCTCTTTTATCAGGTGTGTTTTATTTGCCTGCAGAGGCAGTTTCAGACTAGGGTCTCTGTTTCTCTGACTCAGATGCTAACCGCCTTCCTGCAGGGCCCCGGCAGCCTAGTCCAGGGAAGGGGCGGGCACAAAGCTGTTCGGGTTTTTACAGCGCCCACTGGCTCCTTCCTGGGGCGCTCCGTGAATACTAAGCACGCGGAAACCGCACCTGTGACCTTGGGTAAACGTGTGGAGAGAGTTTTTGATGGTTGGTAATGGCTTGACCTGCATTTCTCTCAGTTCCGCTGGGCTTGTCGGCGCCTTCCCTTTCGTAAGTGGAGCAATGGCCACCTCTCAGCCTGCAGCCGCTGCTCCCCCAGGCGTGTGCCTGGGCGTCGTCACGGCCCCTTTATTGTTCCTGAAGGCAGACCTGGCGCATCGCAGTCCAGTCTGTCCAGGTTTCCCCTGCACGTAGATTATATATTCTGCCTCCAAAGAGAGCTGAGTTCAGGTGGACACTCCCATTCCCTCCCATCTCGGTGCCGCTCTGCGGCGCTCCAGGAGCCCGAGCCAGCAGGGGGAGCACAGCGCACAACTCTGGGGTCCATCTGAGAAGTGGATACCACGCGTCTGCCCACTCTCCGCACACTGATAGGCCTCACACCCACTCTCACAATGAGGGATGTTTTTCAAGTTGATTCTGTGATAGGATTTTTTTTTTCTTAAGTCTTTAACTTGAGGTCCAAGTTTGGGTCCTAATCACTTTACCTGGTCGAAATTTAACAAAAAAGGAAGAAGAGACCTTGCTCATTCTAACTTTCTAATGTTTGCAGCTGGCTCTACAAAGCTTCGACACTTTCCAGAAACTACTCAAGGTAAGGCATGCCGTGAGTTCGGAGAGAAATATACAATAGTCTTGTCTTTACTTCTAATTTCTCTTTTCTCTCTGGATGTCTCTGCTCTTCCCAAGTGTAGTTTGTAGGTTTTTACTGATCTAAACCTTACTAACTACCTGTTTTTAGCTTAGCAAGATGGCTAGTGTTTTCTGGTGCTTAAAGTGTTATAATCTGTTTGTCATAGTGACTAGCAAATCACATACATTCACTGTCGAGGGGCTGAGGGGGAGGCCACCAGCAGTGTTGCAAGTCCGGTTTGTTTAAGAAAGATGGGAGAAGCTGCAGAGCCAACGCAGGCCAGCCACCAAGTGTGACCGAGGTGTCATCTCTCCCTTCCGTCATGCGGTGGGGAGTGGGGAGGATCGCGCTTACTCATTTTAACCAAGAAGAACAAAAGAAAGGCAGCAGACCTACCAAAATGTGTGCTTCGCTCATGCTCCGCAGAGGAAGGCAGAGAAGTTGCTCGAATCGCTTCAGAAGCTTCCGTTTCTACCTCGGTGTTGGAAGGTGGTTGTGTGGCCTTAATTGGGGGTGGCAGCGCCTAAGAGTCACGCCTGCACAGTGACACCTCATGCAGTGGAAGCGTGGGTCCTCCTCCCCACCCCCCGACTTCTTTGAGGACAGAGACTTAGGGTCGGTCGCTGCGTGCGGCGCAGGGGCTTCGGTTGATTCCGGTCCGATGTCTCTCTGCAGCCGTTCACCTGGGTGGTGCCTGGAGTGCTCATGGGCGGAGCGAAGAGAAAGGCTGAGAAGGCCAGGTAGGGCTCTGTCTGTTCGCCCCCTTCTCAGCCTGTCTGTCCTGCCTTCCTGTTCCATGGGGTGGGCTCCCCGTAGCCGGGAGGGAGCTGTGCCTCAGGCCAGGCTTCCTCATCCTGTATGCCCGCGCCGAGTGAGGGAGCTGGGGGCAGTCCTGTCTAGCCAGTGCTGTTTTTAAAATACTGGTAAACCTCTGGGGGCTCCCTGGTGAGGTGGTCGTGCCCTTCCTAACCTCATCCAGCCAGTAGCCGCCCTCGTTTGGCGTGCCTCCCCCTTGGTGACTCCCTTTTGGGAACATTGGCAGTTTTGGGGTTTGTTATTTTTTCATGAGAACGAGAGCATCAGCTTACATAATGCTTTGCACCTTGCTTTTCACAGCCCAGAACGTGGATTCCTGATTCTGTGAGAGAGCTGGCAGTGGGTGGTGGGAGGAAACGGTTGCGACAAGCAAATTCCAGATTGTCTGTGTTTAAAATATTTTTTATTGCATTATAGAGTAAGGCTTAGTCATAACCAGCAACTGTGCATGTAGCTTGTTAAGCAGGAGGAAATCTTAAGGCTGGGACCTAAAAGCCTCGGCTAGTATTAGATTCGGCTGTGAGTAACCAGGGCCGCAGACGGCAGCCCCCTGAACGACGGGGAGTTTCTTTCCATTTACGAAGCCTGGCGGAAGCCCACCCAGGGCTGGCGTGTGCTCTGGTGTTGGGGCCCAGGCCCCCTCTGTCCCTCTGAGCCTCTCAGTGAGGCTCCGTTTTTAAGGTTACCACATAGCACAGACCCAGCCGTTACACCTAGTTTCCTGCAGCAGGAACAGAGATAACCATGTGTGCCCCCACCTCCATGGGGACTTCTGGGATTTGCTTATTCTCTTCATCTTTTGACCCCATTCTAGAACATAGGTCTGTGACCATACTTAAATGCAAGGGAAGCTAGAAAATTTACTCAGCTAAAAACTAGAGGCTTTTATTACTATGGAATAACGGGGTAAAGGATGTTTGGGGATCATAAATTAGATTTATTTCTCCTAGTCTACAGGCAAAGCTAGGTCCGTTGTATGGAAGTTCCAACAAGGATTCAGAATAAGAGGAAACATGCTGGGATGACTGATGTAGGTAAGAGGTTCCCTGGCACAGAAGCCTTCGGGAACAGGCCAGGTGACCACGTAGCTGGAAAGCACGAGGAAGGATGCGTGGACCTGGTCAGAGACATCGATTACCTAGTAAAGACTCCTTTCAAAGTGGTTTTGTGATTTTAACGTAATTGCAGATCTTAACAGTTTTATTCTATAGGAGAGAGGAACGTCAGAGAAAAATTAAAACTCTGTATCTTTGTATCAACTTGTCGTGTTTGTCCTGATTTCAAGCTGTGACCCATGGGTACTGGGCGTGGATCTGTACCCTTTGCTTTGCCTGTTTTTTTGTTGATGCAACCCAGTTTGATTTACTTCCTTTCACGGTGTGTAATTTTAAACAGACTCCGCAAAGGGATAAATATCCTTATCTCCACCCCTGGACGCCTGGTGGATCACATAAAATCCACAAAGAACATTCATTTTAGTCGGATCCAGTGGCTGGTTCTGGATGAAGCTGACAGGTGAGGCGGGTCTAGAATCCCGGAAGTCAGAAGGAAAGGGCTGCTTATGTCTTCATTGCACCCCGAAGCCCCTTTAGTATCACCTTCAGCCTTCGTGTAGAGTAAAATGCCTCCTCTTGAAACCACAGGATCTTGGATCTGGGCTTTGAGAAAGACATCACAGTGATACTCAATGCCCTAAATGCCGAGGGCCAGAAGCGGCAGAACGTCCTGCTGTCGGCGACTCTCACAGAAGGTGAGCGGCAAAGTCCTCCGTTCTGAGGAGGGGAGTGGGCCCACCTGTGGGGGCCTGTGTGTGGCAGCGGCCTCCGCCTGGGCGAGGGATGGTGTCTTGGAGGGCAGCCTCCATTCCTGCTGCGGCCTCCCTCCTCGGCATCCTAGACTCTGCTGCGGCCCCCAGGAGAGGTGCACGGGCAAGGGCGGGTCCCAGATCTGGAGCTGCCAGTGAGGATGGTGCTACCAGTGCCCATGCCGGGGTGGGGGGACGAGAAGGACTGCTGCTGTGACCCACGCAGAGCAGGGCTCTTGTCCTGTTGACGACCCCTCACCCAAGTGCCGTTTTTAGTGTGAGCCCCTAACCTTTTTCCCTGGGAGGCGCTGAACCTGAACATACATGTGTCCTTTAAGTTCAGGGCTGTTTTTCATCCTCGTGAGGTGGGACATAGCTGGGAACACCAGGGCTTGAAGAAGTGGTATCGCTGCCCACCAGTGTCACCCACACAGCAGATGCCTGTCTGAATGACAGCACGGCACTCGCGCTCCAGTGTCTGGTGGATGGCACCGTCCACGTTGTCATGTATGCACGCCGGTGCCGGTCACGCCATGGATGAGACGTTCTCAGTGTCTCTGAATGACAGTGGCTTTAAGACGCAATCCATTGGAAAGGGATTCTGTGCTCAGAGTTTGGGATATGCCGTGCACCACCTCCTCTGGACACTCACAGTGCAGCAGCCACACACGACAGGAGCCCTGGGGAGGCCTGTCTGACCCTGTGAGGCTCATGGAGCCTTTTTAGAGGGGTCTTCATAACCTCCTTGGCCCCAGGGCCCTTTTTGGGGGTACGGCAGACATCTGTTAATGTCCCTTCTGGGGGTCTCCCACAGGTGCCAGTGAGCTGTTGGGCTGTGGGGAGAAGCTAGTGGGTCCGCCCCACCAGACTGTCAGTTGGGCAGGTCCGTGCTGGCACTTGGAGACCCCCAGTGGGGCCTTCCTGGGATGTGGGGCGTGTCTGGGTGTGCCATAGGACCCGTGCCCACAGCATGTGCCTGTCACCTGTTTGCCTTTTTCATCGTTCCCAAGGTGTGACACGGCTCGCTGACATCAGCTTGCACAACCCAGTCAGTATTTCTGTCTTGGATGAGAGCCATGATCAGTGTGACCTGGAGGACCACGCAGTTCTGGAAGTGCCTGCCCCACAGCCCAGCGACGAGCTGGACGGCTTTGCCATTCCGGAGGGTCTCGACCAGTATGTGACATTGGTCCCCAGCAAGCTGAGGCTGGTCTCCCTGGCGGCCTTCCTCCTGCAGAAGTGCAAGGTAGGCCTGGGGGCTCGAGTCCGCCCCCCACCCCCACGCCCATGGGAGAAAGACCTGTGTCATTTGCATCGGGCAGTTGATGTGATGAACTGAGACGCGTGCAGGGTTTTCCAAGCAGCTCAAGAATGCAGACCAGAGTATGTCCGTCCGTGGTTCTTGGGTTGTGGGAAAGATCAGGGGTCACTGACGGCCATTATGGCCCCCTTGAAATCAGCCTTAAGTGTCTTTCCTGGGACGGATGTTGGGAGCGTCACAAGTGATAGGAAAGAACTGGAAGTGACAGGGACTGTGGCCTGTGCTTGCGGCTTCTGAAAGACTCCGGATGTTTGTATACTTACTTGCTAGTTTCATGTTACTTTTCTGGTAGTGGGGGGACCGTAGGTGGAAGGGCTTGAGGATGAAGCTTCCAGAGGCACGGTGCCCACGTCTGAGCCGGGCCGCGTGCGTCCGAGGCCGGAGCCAGCGAGCAGCAGCGCCGCGGATGGCTTCCTCTGGAGCCTGCCCTGCTCAGCCGCTGCGGGAGCCCGGCCAAGGCCACAGCTGCCACTGCCCTCACCGGTGCTCTTTGGAGCGTGGGGTGTCGGTGTTCCTGAAAATAATTCAAAGCCGCCTGTCACCTGTTTCCAGACCGAGGCCAGCGTGACTAGATAGTTTATAGAAAGGCTCATTTCGGCCTCACCTAATAAACGCGTGTGGTGGTTTTTCCCCTTTGTATCGACATAGTTTGAAACGGATCAGAAGGTGATTGTCTTCTTTTCGAGCTGTGAGCTGGTGGAGTTCCACTACCACCTCTTCCTGCAGACCCTGCTGAGTGGCCTTGGGGCCCCCGCATCAGGGCAGCTACCATCTGGCTGCACGCGGTTCAGATTCCTGCGTCTTCATGGCAGCATGGACCAGGAGGTGAGCAGACCGGCCCGTCCAACTGGCACGCGCCCTCCAGGGTCGGCCCGGCTCCTGCCAGGCTCGGGCAGGCGTCGCCGAGGTGGGCGGCCCCCGGGACCTGGAGCGGCTGCCCTGCTGTGCGACGTGGGGAGTGAGCCTATTGTCCGCCCGACCGCCCGCCCCTGGAGCCAGGCTGGTCCCCCCGAGGGCCCCCAGGCCCGCTTGGCCTGCCTCTGCCTCGGCCAGCTGTTTAGGCAACAGAGCACCACTAAGTAGCTGGCACCGGGGAAGGGCTTTGCCGTTTTAGTGCCCAGTGTGTAATTAGGGCTTGATGTCTTCAAATTAAGAGCATTAATGGAGCTAAATTGTGGCTCCCATATGGCACTGCTGAGCGTGGCTGCTGTCGTTGTCAACAAGATGCAGCGCTCGCTCTCGGCGCTCCCGGCCGCGGGAGGGCCTGCGTCTCAGCCCCGCCTCGGCTCTGAGCACTGCGTCTGCTCCGGGAGGGTCCGGCGTTGTCCTCGTTTCAGGGTCTTGGCTGCGTAGGCCAGTCCACTCCCTGGGAGGGGCCATCATTCAGGGAGTCGGGGTGGGATGGAGGCTCCAGCCGTGCGGGAGGGTCAGCCAGGGCCTGAGGGCGGCCGTCCTGTCCTAGAGGCAAGGTCGCCAGGCAGCACTGGGAGCAGAAGGAGCGAAGAAGGAGGGCCAGAGACGGGACGAGGTCCAGCTAGAGCCAGCCTAACGACCGCCACGCTTTTGGCGCCACGAGAGGCACTAAAGATCACCAAGTCCGTGCCCCCCTTTTTGGTTTTGCTTTTTTGCTTTAAGACTTCAGTAAATGAGATTCAGAAGAGTGAATTTGCTCAAGGTCGTTCAAGGACACAGTCTCTTATTTGACACAAGAATAGAATTCCCTGAATATTACAGCCTTTGTGAATTTTTACAGACTCTTGGTTTTTACCTTCCGTATTCCTGATGCAGTTGAGTGTTGATTTCATAAGGCAAGACCATTTAGGGCGTTTCTTTTCTTTTCTCTCTTCCCCCTTTTTTTAAAAAATTAATTCCCTAACCCCCTGGGTCTGTGTTCACCAGAGGCTTCCACAGGACAGCCCAGGGGACCAGGGGACGGAGGAGCTGTGTGCAGACTCCGAGTGGTCTGGGCATTTCAGTGGACCACACGGAAGAGTCTGTCGTTCAGTTAGTTCAAACTCCCATTTCAGTGGGACGCTAGCCTGGGGGAGGTTTCGGCTGTGTGCCCTGGGGACCCACAGCCCTGTTCTAGTCCTGGTTGTGTGACCTCAGAGTAACCGCTCTGTGCCTCAGTTTCGCTGTCTAAAATGGAGCCAGTAGAAGTACTTCATGCGCTGGTTGTGACGATTCATTGAGTTAATGCAGATAAAGTGCTTTAGAGCAGGCTGGCCCATAGGCTCAGTAGGTGCTGGGCGCCTTTGTTACTGTTAGTTCACCTTCAGGAATAGTTGTTTTTTCAGGTTAATAGTTGTCACTCTTTTGCCGACATTGTTTTGTTTATTAAGTAGCCTTCATAGCCTCCCCTTGAGCTGAGTAGAAGATGGGAGGGAGTACCTGCATTTCATTTGGGAAATACTGAGGTGGTGTCGTGTCCCAGACCGAAGCAGTCCTGTCACGTGTTCCTGGTTTCTTATCCTGATTTCACCATCCCACGTGACCTGTAGTCGCCCTGAGTGCTTAGCACAACCCCAACCACGTGATGGGCACTAGAGAGCAGCTCTGGTTTGCTGTGTGGTGGTCATGACGAAAGCCCAGGAGTTGGGTTTGGTCCTCATCCCAGATCCGGAGACGTCATGGACAGGCCTCGAGATTTGTCCCCAGCTTTCTGGAACTTTTCTGACTTGACTCTACAACACAGCCATTGAAAACGTACCTTATAAAGGCCATGCAGCAAACTGGTAAATGCAGCCGCCCTTGTGAGGGTCAGAGCACTGGGGAATGCAGCCCCTTGGGCTCAGGTGTGAACCCAGCCCTGTACTGCATGTGCCCATCCCTCCGGCAGGTCCCTTGGCCTCTCTGAGCTTCGGTTCCTTCCCCAGCTCAGAAGGTTACCATGGGGGTTAGGCGAGTGCCCACGTGTGAAGTGTAGGCCAACGTCTGGTTGGTACATCGCAGCGCTCGGTACATGTTGGCTGTCGTTATTCGCCATCCTCAGTGAGGAGTCCCTGGGGTCCCAGGTATGTGACAGCACATACCTGTGAAGGACCGCAGTGAAGTTCACTTCAGTGACGCGGTGGCTGTGCCAGAGTGGAGGGAGAGCCTTCTTTTCCCCCTCCAGATCTGTAGTAATTTGGTTATTTGTTATTGCTGCCGACAGGTGGACATGGCCACGTCTCAGCTGCCTGCAACACTGACGTAAACACACCTGTGCGTGCACTTTGCAAATTTACACTGAAAGCCGTTAAGCACGCACACCTTTCAGTCCTGCAGGTCTGCCTGTAGGAATTTACCCAAAGGGCCTCACTCCATGCACACAGCTCTTCTGCAGTGGTGTTCACCACAGTATTTGCGGCGGTTGAGTGGGCCATGGCTTCGGCTGGCAGTGGGGGCATCAGCTGCAGACGTGGCGGTGAACCCATCCAGCCGGGTACTAATTGTGTTGTCACGAGAAACATTTGGTATTTATCATCGTGTCCTGGAAAGATCTCCATGTCCCATTGAGGGGGGTGTGTGTGTGTGTGTTCTGATGAGTGTGTGAATAGGATGAGTAAGGTGGGCCGTCTTTCACGAGCTCCTCCCCAGTGGTTTCATGGAGGAAGGTCCCAAAAACAAGGGGCTACCTGTGGGGGCGTTGGTATGCTTCAAGTGGTGGGACGTTGCATTTGCGTCCTTCAACTTAAATATTATTTTTCTACAGTTAAAATATATGGGATTTATAATTTCTTAATCTTTCAAAAAAAAAATTAGTCTGGACACAATTGCCGCGCAGGAAAAGTGGGTCCTTCATGCCGTGTTTGGAATCAGTCGGTCCCTTGGGCCCTCCCTGCTCCCCGGGTGGCTGTTGCTGAAGGATGCGCCCAGCCCGGCGCTGTCTCGCTGAACACGCTGCCCCAACGCTCTGCTGCTTTACTGTCGTCCAGACGTCCAGTCCTGGACGGACAGGGTCTTGTTCGACGTGCCCACTCGCTGCTTCCTCTTTCTCGGCAAAATCTCTGTGTTCTGTGCCTTCATATAGTTTCAGCGGCAGGATACCGGGGAGGTGTGGGAATGACACCTGCCCTGCTGGGATCGACCTCAGAGCTGTAAGGCTGTTCCTTGTTTTTTAGGAAAGAACGGCAGTGTTTCAGGAGTTCGCACATTCCGGCACGGGCGTCCTTTTCTGCACGGTACGTATCACTCTGCGCCCCAGGGGAGGTGTAAACCTTTCTGGAATGGGTGGTTGCGGTGTCTTTCTTTTGACAGTTGCCTTGAGGCCAGCCCCGCAGAAAGCGGGACTACCTCTTGGTGTGGCTGGCCCCTTTGCTCTTCTGCTTTGTCACCTGACTTTGTCACAGATAGCCGGCTGCCACCGTGCAGAAGACTCGACGATTTGCTCACTAATGGTGACAGCTGTTGGTCTGAAAACGTGTGAATCTTGGTGATTCCTAGCCACCAAAAACTTGTAAATTACAGCTATCGGGAGTAATTAGAGCTGAGAAAGCCTTTCCACAACGAAGCTGCTCTCCTCACCTCTGCTCACCTTTCCGTAAAGAAAGCAGGTGCGCTCGGGCAGGTTTGCCTGCTGTTGTCCAGAGCTGTCACTTGCCCTGCAGTTTTCAAGCCAGTTCACTCGGCCCCAGTCTCAGCGCCCTGGGAGGCCTGCCTCCCACAGCACAGCACTGACCTTCCCATTGCCTGTCTCGCGTGCTCTTTTTGAGATGGAGACGCCACACCTTCGGTGGCCCCTTTTCCAGGTATTTCCTCCACTGTCACTTGCTACTCACTCCCAAGATTAAAATACCTTCCGGGTGTGTGCTGTCTTGGGTGATGCAACTTAATCCCAACTGGTGATTTGAGAAATCCCTGTCTACAGTAATGAAATGGCACTGTAGATTGAGTGACCCGGCGATCAGGTGCTGGGTAGAGACAGAGAGGTCCAGCTCTTGAACACCTGGCCAGGCCGCTTTAATGCAGCTGTTGTGTAGGGGACTTGAGCTCTGCATTCAGTTTTAAAGACCATAGAGGGTGTTTTCTTCCTAAAGTAAGAATGTGTGGGTGACTGCTACTGCCTTTCCTGGTTATGGTCGCTTATAAGGCGGCCTCCCGGTGCTCACGTGCGTGGTAAACAGCCACCGTGCCGACCGCGCTCGCTCAGAGCGGAGAGCAGCTACTGCAGCGCGTGCCTCTGGCGACCCGAGTCCGCCGCGCGGCCCTCCCTTTGCGAAGCCTGTCCACGAGGCAGGTGCTTGTGTTTGCCCTAACACCGTCTAAAGCTGTCCCGTGAAGACAAGGCCAAGTAATCTGTTTGACAAAGAAACTCGTCAAAAACCCTTATCGTGCGACCAGACCCCTCCCTGCCTCACCTGTCCCTACTTGGTCCCTCTTCCTTCCCTGCAGCCAAGTGGCGCTTCTTCTCAGCTCCGTGAATGCGTCACTCTTCCTTTTTCTGGGCTCGGGGCCTCGATACTGTAGTCCCTCTGCTTGAGCCACTCCACCCTGACTCTGACTCACCCCTACTCGGGTCTCAACTCAAAGCTCATTTGTTCAGGAAATGGATCTCTAGTGCCTCAGACCCACTCCCACCCCCCAATCCCCGCCCCTGTCAGCTGCTCCCAGTGCACCCTGCAGTTCCTACAACGCCCCTCCCACCTGGGCTTGGTGTCTTCCCACTAGGTCACGAGCTCATGAAGACAGGGACTCTGTCTTGGCGCGGCTGTCCCAGTGTCTGGGGCAGAGCAGGTGTGCAGCAGGCACGTGCTTGTGGGTCGTACGCGTAGGTAGCTAGGGCCCGAGAACTCAGTGTGGAGGCTCGCCGGCACAGGCCTCTCCGCGAAGACAGAGCGGGGAATCGCTTTTTCACACACGTGGCGTTGCCTAGAGAGTGAATGTTCTGTGTTGTCTGTATGGAAACAGAAGGCATCAGGAGCCTTGGTGCTGGGGTTTGGGTTAGGGTCAGAACAAAATGTTTTATCTTATCTGGTCGGAAATTGTCACGTTTCTTGGTGTGCAAATGTTACCCTGTTTTACAGACATGGCGAGCTCCAGGTCCCCAAGAAAGCTCCGAGTATTTGAAGTTCAGTTTTTTTGGTTTGCTTTGTTTTTTCAGTAGCTCTTCATAGAAGAAAAGATCTTTTTCTCTGGAATGTAATTCTCAGTGGGGCCGAAACAGAGCACGACTTTCCTGGTTCTACCTGGCTGCAGGCACGTGGGGTCAGCTAAACAAAGTGCCCTTAACTTGGCAAAGCACAGCCCAGCTGCCTTCCGTGCCTGCCAGTCCTGGGCGGCCTGTGGAACGCAAACTTGCACTTGCCCACAGTCTGGTTTCCCTAAAATCTCCGGGTGTGTGTACATTTGCTGGGGTCACTCCGGTAGGGCACCCTCCTCCAATGCCATCTTGTCCTCCCTCTGCAGTAAGGGTTGCTGGACAACGGTCAGGTGGGGCTCACTCCCTTCATTTCCGAGGCAGGACGTGAGCACGGGCTCCCCGGAGCGGAGAGGCTCCTCACTCACCATCCTGTCCCAGCAACTGTGGCCGCATTTGTCCGCTTTAGCCTGGCGCCCTGGCATCTGAGGGGGTGGGGAGCCCGAGACACACTGTAACAGATCATGCCTTGGTGGGGGCAGATATTGTCACTCTGCGTCCTTGTGAGCAGCCTGTTGCTTGCCAGGCTCTCGAACGCTCTCCAGGAGCCTCCTCAGCGTTAATGAGGAACGTGGGCCACGTCAGGACAAGCCAGATGGAGAACTGATTCTTCAAATAAGGAGGAGTCGTGTTGTTAATCGTTGCCCAGGGACTTCTCCTTCCTGACCCCGCACCTTCGCTGTGGTAATTTACCCCCCCCCCCAAGGTCCTTGTAACAAGGCTGAAGACTGCGTGTAGGAAACTTTGAGAATTACAGTGTCACCACACAAAAGCTATTTGCTGTGCTCTTTGCTTTACTGCTAGAAAATCCCTCCCTGCGCCCCATCTTCCTCCCTGCGCTCTCTTCCGTTATTAGGAACAGGGAAGTGTGTGTGTGTATGTATATTTTTTTCATCTTGATTATGAACATAACAGTTCCATGAACTGAAACCTTTCAGGACCTGGTCCCTGGCCTTGCACACTGTGGGTTCTCAACAGCCATGTGGCCATGGTGACACGGAATCTCAGCACAGGGTGAAGGACAGGGGAGACCAGTTCGTGCAGGGCAAACCTACCCATTTGAAATGTAGTTTGTGTCCTCCAGAAAATTAGATCTAAGAAGGAACCAGGTTAAGAGGGAGGCATAAGTAGCAGGAAGGGGTCGTTGGAAAGTACAAAGTCCGTTTTCCCAAGTGGAATTAAGAAATCAGAGGAATCGGAGATGAGATGCCGCATAATGGACAGACTATTCTCTCCAGTTGATGGCGAGGCCCTCCCCCTCGGCCCAAGGAAGGGAGCCTGGCCCTGAGCGCCGCAGCCCTGTTCCTGAGCTGATAAAGGGCGGCGCCAGCCACCGGGGGCCTGGAGAGTGGCGTCTCCCAGCTGCCTCTGGCCTTGGGGCCTGCGTCAGGCTGCCTGGTGTCCCTGGGTCCCCGGAGCACGGGAACCTCTCCCACCCGGGCTGATTGTCTCGGAATAGAGCACCCGTCCAGCGCCTGCGTTCTTTTTCAGCAGCTACCTAGGCCACCTGTGCTGCTTGCCTCCACCCGCTTTTTTTTCTTGCCTTGCTTCAAGTATACCGTTCTGTCTGCAGTTCTTAATTTCCTCTCCCCCCGCCCCGGGGGATCTCCACCGTGCCGGGAGGCTCAGAGACAAAGGCAAGCGACCGTGGGGGCCACAAGAAAGGCAGTCAGCAACCCGGAGCAAATGGCGGCTTTCTTGGTTTTCTCCGGGGCCTGTTTTTTAGGCAAAGTTTCTCTTTCCACTGTATTTCATCGTGTTAATGGCAAGATCATTGGGAGACTGTTGGCTGTTTACTCAGTTACGCTAACTCATGTTGCCAGTTTTTTGGCGGCTCCAGCCAAGATCTCTCGCCGCTGACAGCTTCTGCGCTCTCTCCTTCCTCCTCTGTTTACGCAGCCCAATCTGTCACCCGGACAACAGGGGCCTGTACCCCGCTGATGGCTTTCCACACACGGCAGTAATGACTTTTGGCAGGCTGGGAAGGCGGCAGAGGCGAATTTGCTGCGTCCCTTCCTTAGTGAGCCGGCGGGGCCCCTCTCCCTGTTAGTAAAAGCACTTTGTGAGGTTCTTGGGTAAATAAATGAGTCATTTTAATCCAACTGACAGGCTGGCACCTGAGCAAGCTGCCTTCCATCTGCGCTCCTCGGTCTCACGGAGGCGGCTGGTCGCCAGGCCGGGCCTTCAAGGCCTCACCACTGCGTGTCTTTCAGAACTGACTTTAGCGACTCTTCTGCTCTAATTAGGTTAAAGGAGTAGAGCGAGGCTGGGTCCGAGTTCTGAGAGCGGGCGGACCGACTTCTGCCCTGACCGGGTTACAGGGGTCTGGTGGGGTTGGGTCCGAGTTCCGAGAACGGGCGGAACCGAGGCCTGTGCGGGGTCTTCGGCAGGCCGGTCCCGGCGCTCTGCCGCCGGCGTGCAGGGGGAGCATCCTCCGCCCCGTGGTGAGCCGGGAAGGGAGTGAGGAGGCCCTCACAGCACTGCCCGACCTCCACCTCGGGGAGACGGAATCCTTGGCTTGGCAGTTCTCAGTCTTCATACACACTGTCTTATTCAGTCTTCACAGTCACCTCGGGGCGAATGGGTGGGCCTTCCAGCCATTGTTAGGGGTACGCTGAGGCTCAGAGAGCGGGGCTGACTTGCCCAGATCGCATGTCTGGTGCAGTGATGCTGAAGCCAGCCCTCTCTGTTCCTACATCAGGAAGATTATTTTTCTCCCATTCTCTGTGGTAGCCTAGGCTCAGAATAGAAAGACGCACTTAAAGAAATAGCTAGATTGTGTCTGAGCAGTGGCTGGCCGTCGGCGAGGTCCCCCCACCCCAACAGAAGTAGTGGCAGACAGGGAGGACTGTGCGGGCCGGTGTCCCAAGCGAGGCTGCCCCAGTGGGAGGTAGAGCCTTGACCAGCCCCCATGAGAGGCAGCGGGCATCGCTCCCGACGCACTGCTTGGGCCGTTGCACTCGCTGAGCTTCATGAACCTCCGACTTGGTTCTAGAGCCTCTCGGTTGCATTTACCAAACTGATGAGCCGTGCGTTTTTACAAAACCTGCCGTCTGGAAAGCTCAGGCAGCCCGTGGTCAGCACCCATCTCCCACCGCAAGAGCACGTCAGTAAAATAAATCATCCCCTAACAAGAGGGTAGCAGATCGAAGAACCTGTCAGTTTTCTGGCACCAGCTGTGGTTCTGTGGAAGGCAGCTTCCACACCCCCGTCGGTAGGCCTCTAAGTGGGTTCTCATAGGCGTTGCTTGGGACAGCAGCCTCCGTCTGAAAACACCTCGTGGGTGCTCCACGTTGTATCGCATTGCTTTGTGCGCAACACTTCAGACAGGCAGCCCGGCCAGCGGCGGCCCATGAGCAGGCGGTCCCAGGGTAGCCAGCGACAGCTGGCAAAGCCTGTCCTGCCACAGTGGTCCCGGGCCAGCTTAGATGTTGGTGGCATGTGTCTTCCTCAGTCCTGCGTCTGAGCCTTGGGGATTCTGGAGTGATCCTTTTAACGTGCTTGTTACAGAAACTTTGCATGGGAGTATTGTTTTTTAAAATGCTAATTATACTTAGGAACCCTTAATGGTCCCTAAGAGTGTGAGGAGAGGGGGAGGGCTTTCGTTACAGGAAAGTGCGGCCCTCGGAAGGGAGTAACGCCAGACAGGAAGTCATCCCCAGCAGCCGTCCAGGTAACAGCTGAGACAGAAACAGCACCAGCAGATACTGAAACCATTGGGCAGACGGCGTGGGGAGACAGTCTCAAAGTTTCATGCCCCAGTGTACTCACTGATGACAGAGGCGAAAAGTGCCTGCACATGGGGAGAGCGCTGGTGGGCACCCCTCTCCCTGGTGATTGCACTCGGCGTCCCCAGCACAGGACAGACTGCTCTGGTGTGTCTCCTGGTGTCACACACAGGAAGTACACATGACCCTGCTGTGGCGTTTTCTGCCAAAACGCTTCATGTGAATATTATCAGGAGGAAACAGACAAATCCAGATTCCGGATGTTCAAGACACCTGCAGTCTTCAAAATTGATAGTTTTAAAAAACCCCAAAAACTAAGTAAATAAAGGGCAGGGCTATCTTTCTAGATTAAACCTAAAGGGCTGTAATAAAAACAACGCATGATCTATAGCTCAGCCCTGGATGGGAAAGAAAAACAGGATAGTTGGGGAAATTTGAACCCGGACTGCCAGGAGGTGATGTTACTCAACATTGAATTTCCTAGGGGTGGTGACAGGGTTGTGATTATGTAGAAGAATGTTCTTTGCCTTAGGAGACACGCGCTTAAGTATTTAGGGGTAAAGTGTCACGGCATTTCCGACATACTCCCAGCGGTTCAGAAAGACGTGTGTGTAGAGTGGGGACAAGAGGAAACCGACACCCCAGCTCTCGGTGATCGCTGAGCACAGGCGCGGGGCCAGGTGCTCGTTGTGCTGCTCTCCCAGCTTCCCTGTAGGTCTGTGTTTGTCTAAATAAAAATTGGAGGGGACACGTGTACTCTTTGATAAAAGGAAAACAAAACAACCAGAAAAATGTGAAGCACACAGTAAAACTCACGCGGGTCCCTCTGCTCCGGTAGCAGTTGAGTCCTGTGACCCCGCCCCCCAAGGGGTTGGTGCTCAGTTTACCTCCTGAGCCACTTGTCCATGAATCCAGCTGATTGATGTCATTCCGTTTTGGTTTTTAAAATACCAATTATCCTTTTTTCCTTGAATTTTTTGGTGGAAGAAAGCAGACCTTGGTCCCTATTCCGCATTTGCCCAGTCAAGCCCTCCTGGTGCTGTGTAACCTGCCCGTCTCCCTGTGAACCAGTCATTAGGATTAGACCCTCGATTAGGTTCCCGGTCTGGTGTTCTGTGCGGTCCAGAAGGGGTGGCCCTGCACTCCCTGCCGCCGGCCAGCCGGCCGGTCGTCTTCAGACACTTAGGTGGACTCAGCAAAGGTCACACAGGTCCACTGAAGGAAGTCTGGCTTCCATCCCTCCCCTCTCCCGTTCTCTTCCTTCCCCTCCAGATAACCATTTTTTATAAACTTTTGGGTTTTCCCTTATTCTTTAAGAAATGTGGGCAGATACATTTTATTTCCCTCATTTCTTACACCAAAATGCACTGTACACGCTTGAGAGTTTATCTAGGGACTCCCCACGTCAGTCTTGTCAGAGTCCTCTTCCCTTCCGGGCTGCGGAACACTCTGGGACACGAGGTGGCTCTCCCTGCCGTCATCCTCACTATCTCAGCCGGATGTTGAGGTTACTACCAGATTGCTGACATGACAGCCCGGCGCGCACGCCATCTTGTTTTTGCCAGCGTATCCTCGGTGCATTTGGAGAAGGAAGGTTGCCCTGGGTCAGAGGGCAGGTGTGTGCACAGTCGTGCTGGACGTTGCCACATCCCCGGTGTTGGGGTCTGTGCTGCTCCGTGTTCCCTCCATAGTGCGTGAGAGCTGCGCCTTTCCGGTACCAGAACATTCATGCTACCTTATGGCCTTGGGATAATAGTTGTTTTGAAGGTCTGTCAAGATAACGCGGGTAAAATGCTCCACACGGCGCCTGGTGTGTGCTGAGTGCCCAGTAAATGTTGCCTGGGGATGTTCTTGTTGGAACAACTGTGAGCGTGAAGATGAATACCAAGTGCCCATTTATTGCTGAAGACTAGAAGAGTCCCATTTTCTGGCCTCTGCCAGAATGACCAGAGAGCGGAGTCTTTGCTCTATAGGTGGCGACCAGCTGAAACGGAAAAGTAAATCTCCACTGCTTTTATAGTTCACCTGTCTGGCTAAGTCTTTGGCCTGTGTTCCAGTTTCACCATCAGAGAGGGGGTCTTTGCTTGGCCCTCGCTGCCTCTGAGACTGGTCAGCGAAGGCTGCAGGAAACTCACTGCCATGAGGGAATGCCTGGGGGTGATCCTGGAGAAGCTCACCTCAAAGCCATGTCCTCATCAGCTTTGCGGATAGGTACAGAATGGGGATAATAACCCACGAGTGCATTCGGCCTCGAGTGGTTTTCAGGTAAAATGTAAAAGCAGTGAGACACGCAGGAGTTTTCAGAATCCTTCCAAGGCACGACTGAGAACAACGGTGTAAGTTCCTGGGCTCCCCTGCAGGTGATGCCCTCGTGGGGAAGTGGTTGCGACTGCCTCTCCAATGGGCTGGTAGCACGCACCCGAGTCGGGACTTTGAACCGCAGGTGGTCTTGGGTGGCTCCCTGAGGGCGTGTGCGGACGTGTGTGAGAGCCTGCGCGTCGGTACTGGGGAGCCCTCGCCGCTGGCGTTAGATTACGAATGGGTCCCTGACCCCCAAATGGTTCTGAAACTCAGTCCTAAGCCATGTTCTTTCTGTTTTGAAGGATGTTGCAGCTCGGGGCTTAGATCTCCCTCAAGTCACATGGATTGTTCAGGTAATTTTTTTAGTTGTTAAGGTGCGAGCTCGAGACAGGAATATATGATCACCAGTAGATGTGTTGTCTTTAAGTAGAATAATTATTATTGCCCTCCTGGGTGTTGCCCTGGTAACCAGGCAGCAACCAGCCTTATCTGCACAATTCTCCTGACATCCTTCTTTAACCCAGCCCACGTAACTACTGCAGCCAAACAGCCAGACGGCAGTCAGGGTGGGGGGGCTGGGGCTGGCGGGGGGGGGGGGGGGGGGGGGGCGGAGCAGGCTCCCAGACTATCGCATATTACACACAAAGTTTCAGCAGTCTGAAAATAACGGGAGTCGCCCAGGGCCTCCGGGAGGCCTCATTGTGTCCGGGAGGGAGATGGCTCAGCTGTCCTGAGAGTCACGTCCTATACGTTGACCTGCAGGGGGCAGTTAAGTCCCTGACAGCATCTTACGCAGACCTCCAGCCTTCCACGCTTTGCCAGGGGGTGCAGGTGTCAGTGCTCGAGTCTGGTGGTTTTTGTCCTGTTTTTTCTTTTCATTAGTCTGCAGAATGGTATTTTTAAGCCTTTCTGTGGGGGGGGGGGGGGCCCAGGGACACATGCCCTGTTTACGTAAGTCATGGTTTATTTACACTTTAGTGTGGTTGCATGCCTGTCACTGACCAGGAGCTCTGATCTGCTCCCCACCGCAGGTCACTTAGTGACCAGAGGCCTTGTGTCTTCTTTCCTGCTGGCCGCAGGACAAGTTGAAGATGAGAAGGCGAGGGCAGTTTTAATGTGCGGAAGGCTAGACACAGAACCTTGATCCTCCAGCCTTCTTATAACGTGGCCGTTGATTCGTTGAGTATGCCCGGCCTCCCACATGGTGTGTGCATCTTGGCCCTCGGAGCTTTGGTTCGCGTAGCAGCAGAGGGGGTGGTAAAAGACACAAGCACTGCTACGTGGTCAGTTAGTTTCGATGGTGACGAAGTTGTCGCCATAAACAACATCTGACACTACATGTGATCCGTTCTGCTGGGTTCTCAAGTCGCCTTTTCCCCTGAGTTGGGAACGCTGTCCGTGGGGGCAGGGGCACGCCCCCGTGGGAGGGCAACTCTCCTCCGCGGGGACCAGGGAGCTGCAGCCAGGTGTTGGGGACTAACCCCTGGTGGCCCGGCAGCAGAATTGACCTCTGGTCAGAGCAGTGGGCCCCTTGCTCCTTACCCTGTCCAGTGTCCTCTGTGACCTCATCCCCACAGCTTGCCTGCCAGGGAAGTAGGCCGAGGTCGTGTGGTCACATGCGGAAGCCCCCCAGCCCCCACCTGCCTGCGTTTTCACCTTGCGCAGTCACCATGGTGAAAAGATGCAAACAGGAAAATGAAGAGGCCTGTGGAGAAGTAAAATTAAAGAGGAGATGTTGGGGCGGGCAGACATCTCGTTTCTCTGAAACTTGGCCACTGTTCACGTTGGCCTGTCGGAGCCTTGTTATTTCCAGTGAAGCCGGGAGTTTCAGGGTTGAGTGACTTCTTCTTGTGATTGCGTTAGGGTAACCATAGCACCGGGATTTCATTCTTGGGATACCTGGAGGCAGGTGAGGGGTATTGCACTTCCAATTAATGGCGCCCCCTTGATCAGTGAATGCCTTCATTTCTGTTACCCTTTTTAGTACAATGCTCCGTCTTCGCCGGCTGAGTACATCCACCGGATCGGGAGAACCGCCCGCATTGGCTGCCACGGGAGCAGCCTGCTCGTCTTGGCTCCTTCGGAGGCAGAATATGTCAACTCGCTGGCTTCTCACAAAATCAAGTGAGTCAGAAACCTGAACGGGGTTTCGGCTGATCTCACCTAATTAACTTTCTGTCGCTTTTTATAGTGGCTGGGCCTTGTAAGGTGACGAAGAGCCATTAACCCTTGTGATCCCTAAATGAGTTCCAGAGTAGCCAGCGGCAAAACGAGAACCCTTAATGCCGTCAGCGCGCGACAGCTCTCATTGCGGGTGCGACGGAGTCACTGGATGGCCTGTCGCCATTCGCATTTCTCGTGGCTTCCTTTCGTGTTTCCTTTCGCTCACAGCCAGCCTCTGGAAGAGGTTTTCTGTTCACAGTTTTTCTTTCTTGCAATTAGCACTTTGTACCTTTGAAGTTGGTTTGTCTTTGAAAAAAATAATACTTTTTTGCTCATCACACAACTCCCCTTCCCTCAGGAGAGCACACCCGGAGGAAGCTGCTGGCGTGTGCCCACATACCCAGGCGGCAGCACCTCCCAGTCCCCTGCACAAAGCCCCCAGTCCCAGCCCCGGTCCCGGGCACAGCAGGACTCAGTAGTGCGGAAGCCGAGCCAGGGGCTCCTGTCCAACCCTGGCCTCACTTAGGAAAGACAAAGAAAGCAAATAGGGCAACACTTGGACCTGGCCAGCCCTGATTATAATGCAAGCAGAAAGGATTCACAGGGGCTCCAGAAATTAATGTGTTCTGTCATATTTTCCATAAAATCTCTGGCACCTAACATAACAAGTTCTAACAATAAGGCTTCTAAAGGCGTGCGGTTCACACTGGTCCACGTTCAAGAACTTCCACTCAAGCAAAGCACAACGGTGTGTAAAATTCTTGGAGGCACTGGAAGAGCTGTGTCTGCCCCGAGGGCTGCTCAGGTGTCCCTTAGAGCCCACGCGGCAATGCTGGCGCACGACTTGGCGGTGCGCCTGAATGCGGGGTCTCACCTTCCGGTGCTCCCCATGGTCCAGGCCCCTGCTCATGTGAAGCATCCTGTAGCATCCCCAGACTCACCTGGGAGGCCGTTGCATTCCACACCTGAACCTGCTCCGGGGGCCAGGACCCGGTGCAGACCACCCCTGGCAGAGACAGGTGCACGTGGCCGCCCCCACCGGCACCTGCAGGGTCTCCCACCCACACTGCCCGGAACTCTTTCAGGGCTGCTGATGTGAACTTTTAGGGACTGCGACTTACTCGGAAAACGTGTTTGACCTCCTCGTGTTGGGGGGAGGGCGGCAGGGACCCACTCCTCCTAAGTCGGGTCAGTTTCAGGTAGGCTAAGTTAAGGGTGGTCTGCATTTTCCTCTTTTTTAATGCCTCTCATCTTAATACAGGTTTTCAGTTGAAAGGGTGGTTTTACTTGTTTCAGGAAGACATGCATATTTTGTCTTAGTTACGAGAAAAATCTCACGTTGATTAGTCACGTGTCACTGAGAGCGTCATCTCCAGCTAGACATGGTCCCCTAGGGCTGGAGGCCGGCTGGCCTTCTTACCGCGGCCCTGTCTGTGTCCAGGCCGGCGCCCTGCCAGGTCTTGTCCTCAGAAATCTTGGGGTGTTGAAATGAAAACCTGGTGGCAAAACCCGCTCCCCTCTCGCAAGCTAGGGGGCTGTCTCCGTGCCGGCAGTTGCATACCTATGGAATGTGTCTTCTCAAGTACATGCTGGCACCCCCAGGAGGAAATGCAGCCACTATATGCTGAGCAGCCTCACTCTTGCTCCACGCGTGCTTCCCCACCTCCATCCCAGGCCGGCGAGCTCACCTTCTCCCCCCACCCGGGTGTTCTCCCACGCTAGTTGGCTGGACGTGCTCTCAGAACAAGTGACAACAGGAAGTCGGAGGGTAATTGCGCAGCACCAGTCACTGGCGTGGTTATCTGCCTTGCTCTGCTCTTGTAGATTTTCTTAAACACATTCAGGTTGATTGCTCTGACGGGTTTACTTGAAACAGGAAAATAACACTTAGCACCAACACGATTTATTAGTGAGCCAAATATATTTTAAAGACACAAAAGTACGGTCATCCTGTAGGGTGACCTCATCTGGAAAAATAGTAGCAGCAACTCCCATGGGGAACTCAGCACGGTGTTCATATTCCAAGAACAACTCGGTGGCGCCGGGGACTTGGACTTGGAGAGGAGGTGCAGAAGGATGAAGACGGGGTGCCAAGAGGGAGAGTTTGGTCTTCGTGGAGAGAGGGTACCAGGGGCCTGAGGACATTCAGTAGGGGGAAGGAGTTCTTAGGAGTCCAGCCTCACTGCTTTCTGCCCCCCACGTCAGCTGTGGGTGCGTCCCCGCCTGGACCGCCACCTGCTGCCCGGGCTTGATGTGCCCAACCCAAGTAGGCGTCAGGCCTGAGTTGCTGTGAGAACCAGGCGCTGTGCTTCCTGGTGTCCGTTCGAGGATATCTAAATATAGACTATTCTTTTGACTCAATACCAAAAAATTACATCTTAGAAGAACTAATGGCAGAGTAAGACTTGAATATTTTTGGAATCCAGAGGTACGCCTAAACATTTTTTTGTTTTTAAAGGCATATTGTGTTTCGTGCCCGAGCACCTGGGAACCAGGCAGCCGGGTGCCGGGATGGCTGATGAATTGCAGGGAAAGAGCCAGGCGGCAGCCGGGGCCCTGGGCAGCACAGTGCTGTCCGCCTCGCACCCCGGTGCTGCGCGTCTCGCCCTGACGGCCCCACCCCGCAGAGGGGGAGGAGCCGGGCCTGGGCCCGCTGCGGCCTCTGGAAGCTCAGAACTTCGTTCCCCAGTCCTTCTGACGACGTGTAGTGGCCAGCTCCTTCACTTTTCCCACCTTTAAGTGTTTCTAATGAAAGTCATCACCGGTTTATTAAAATGCAAATGCTTCATCAAAACGTATGTTTCTCAGATCGCACATACAACAGCTCCCTGAGTTTGTCTCTGCCTCTCCCAGTGAGGCGGGTGGCTCAGATCTGCCGATGGGGCCGTAACTAAGCCGAGGAGACGCGCTTTGTTCCTCGGGAGCCAGGGTCTCTCAGAACAGGGGGAAGGCCCTTGGGAACTGGGTCGCTGTGGCTCCCGCCCCGCCCCCGTCCTCATGGGGCAGACGGCCCCCGGCCTCATCACGTGGACACACGCCTTTGAGAAAACTGGCCTTTCTGCGGCGTGTTTAGTTCTTTGTCCCCCTGACTGTGCATGGCAGTATTCCTTTTCCTTTCTCCCCGTTCAAGATTTGACCCCAAATTCTTGTTTCTTTTACTTTTGTATTTCTCCTTTATTTTTCCTGAGGAAAAAAGGCATGGATGGAGCAAGTCAGAGAGACAAAGAAGAAGATGGGATCGGGTTGTGTTTTCACCTCCTTTACACACCCAGGCCTAAATGAGAGGGAATTGAGTGCCATCATCTTTCTCTCGTAGGAAAAATAGATTTTCCAAGAAATACCGAGTATCTCCCCAGCTCCTACCCTCCAGCACGCGCTCTGCCTTCTGGGGCGGCTCTCGCTGCCACACAGGGTTCCCATCCCTGCGGGCCGGGCGCTGCAGCGCAGAGCGGGCGGGGGCGTTCAGGGCCCGGTGACACATCAGGTGAATGGCTGTCAGAGACATGACGTGTTCATTCAGGGCTTCGGCACAGCGACCTTTCCGGGAGAGGGGGAGCGTTTCCTTGTCCCGCACGAGAGCCGGCTGCGCGTGTTTTAATCTGCCCTAACAGCAACATACAGGAAGATCGTTTGCCTTTCTGTGGTTCATTTTTCTCCGCCTGGGACTCGTTCCCTGTCCCCTCCTCCCTGGGAAGTGTTTCCCACACTCTGTCCCCTTAGTCTCTGACACACGACCCTGCATACATGCCTGCCGTGGGAGGCTGTGGCTGCTGGGCAGCGGGGAGGGCTGGCTCCCTGGGCTCTACTGCGGGCAGCGCAGTGGCCTTGTGTGGCCCTTGCTGGTCCTGGTCATGACTGAACCCGAGCTCTGCTTGCAGCCGTAGCTCTGGTTTCAGCAGAGAGCATTGCCCCTCCCGCCCCCCCTTAGTAACAAAGAGGCAAGAGTCATGGAGACCCTTCGGAGGGGATTAGAAGACGGGCCTGGCGTGTGTACAGCAGGGGCTGGGCCTGTGTAAACCTTCACTGGGGTGTTTATCCTCGCAGTTCAGGACCTTTAGCGCCGCCCCTGCCCCTACCTCCTTTTTAAGTCACAAAGCAAAAAGGACCATCTGAAATGTCTGTATTGATATTTTATCATCTCCTGCTCAAGTCAAGGGAATAGATCAACAATCTGGCCTAGTTATTTAGTATTCGGGGTTTGTTAAGAAACAACGACGTGGTCCCTATAAAGGAAGCTCTAAATGCCACCCATTTAAAGTTCATCCAAGAGGAAGGAACTTGTCACAGATGTTACCCACCTGTCCCTGGAATGTTGCAAGGGTCCCCTTCCAAGTGTCTAAAGGGCTAGGAGAGTAGTCCCTCTTCCATGACATGTAGCTCCTACTTTATGTCTAGCTTGAACATAGGCCAGTTTTGTGCATCGAGAGCCTGGATATTTTTGAAAGAATGAGGTGTTTATTTTGCCCTGCCCTTTCTCTTACAGCGTCTGTGAGATGAAGATGGAAGAGATCTTGTCTGTCCTGACGAGGCATGATTGTTTTAAAGGGAAGCGACGGGGAAGCCAGGTGAGACTTACTATTTATTGTGTTTCTGCTCAGAGCTGGGACGCGCGTCTCGATTTGAGGTAGCGGAGATTCTGTGATAGGATGTTTGTTTCCTCTCTCAAACGGAACGCACATTTGAGGGTCCGGGATACCAGATGAGGCCAGACCTGATGGTGTCTTTTCTATCCGTTGCTTCTGTGTGTCTTTGCTGGTCTCATCCAGCAGGTGGGCTGCAGTCCGTCCTGGGAGTCCGCCAGGCAGTCGCAGGCTCCCCAGGACCAGGCAGGGTCACATGCTCAGCCCTGGTGATCCCTCTCCAGATTGTCACCAAGGCCAGCTGACAGACCATCCACCCAGGACAGCATGGGAAAAGTCAGTGCCTCTGTGTCTTTTCAGACATACTTTGTTCATCCGTTTTTTTAACGTGTGCTGTACCCACAGAAAGCGTGAAGTTGAGATCGTTAAAATGAAAAGTTTCTGTTATCGGGGCAGTTCCCTGTGGAGATCCTGAGCCGTTGCCCACGGCCCTGGACACTGTTCTGACTCCTTTCCTGAGGCGTCCTTCCTGCTTGGCAGTCATTCCCCTACACCAGCCCTTCCGCCGTGCACCCTGTGTGTGTGCACCCAGCGTGCACGTGTGTGTGGTGTTGCTGTCTGTAATTTTGTCTGTGAAGTGTTAATTATTTGGGTATTTTACATTTGCTCTTTCACGCCCGAGGATAGACTGGAAACCGGAGCCAAGCAGATCAAGCTTCAGAGTTTCTTTTCTCCACCATCATTTGCCAGTACACCTGGACTGACACTCTCCCGGGGGCAGGGGCTCAGCCGCACTGTCCTGGCCCAAGCCCTCTTGGTCCAGAGAGTGCGTGAGGAACCTGACCTCAGGCGGGGCGGGGCATCCCAGCGCCCACCGGGCCTGGCTGTGCCGCACTCGGGTCTGCGCTGCGCCCTTCATGCGTTCGGTCCTGTTTAATCCCCCCGACGGAGCTACGAGGTTATACCCCCACTTTACAGAGGGGAAACCGAGGATGCAGAGGTGAAGGAGCGTGGATGAGGGCACACTTGTCATCATTCCTCCTCTTGGGATGCGAGAGCGAGCAGTCGAACTTCGGGGCACAAGTTCTAACACACCAGCGTGCCACCCTGCTCGTACCGTAACCAAGAAGAGGGAACTCTTGTTCCTTTTTAAATGAGGCTATGTTAGCCGTTTTTGTAGAAGTGAAATTTGGTCAGTAAATGGTTTACAACAAAGTTCCCTGTGAGTAACAAAAGTGATTATAACCTCAACTGACCAGCAAGTTATTTTAAGGGCTGTTTTCTGTCAAACATCCTAGCCCATTAGACTTGGGACCATCCCTTCTTAACAGTGTGTCGTCAGGGCTGCCGAGTAATCGCGGACGCGCCCAGGTCTCGGCACACCTGTCCCACAGCAGTTGCCAGTGCCTGCTGGGGTCTTTACTGTTGCCACAGGCCCTTCCGGGAGCCACGCGATGAGGCGTGCAGAGTGGCAAAGAGCGTGGCCTCAGGTCACTCCTGATCCCGCCTCCCAGTGGTGTGGCTTCAGGCCCCGGACCTTCCTGGTCCTCCGTTTCTTCGTGTGCGAAACTGAGACGGTAATAGTACTCTTCTCATAAGACATGGGGGGGCCGAGTAAGAAATAACCCAGAAACAGTGCAGGTACCAGAGGGCGTTTTTTTACTTTTGCTGTTGTTGCCACTAACCGTTATCGTTATTGTCACATCAGTCAGTAGCAGATGTGGAGTTAGCGACCCCTGAGTGACATGAAGCCTTTCGCTGTACCAGTGGGTAGAACGTGAGCATCTGTCCGCCCCCCAGAGATGGGAGCAAAGCAGTGAGCGGCAGCCGGGACAGGGAGGTTCGCTGAGTCCGTCTTCACTCAGACCCCGGGCCCCGCCTTGGTGCGGGTGTTTGCCCCGGGGAGCATGGCGTGCACCCGCGAGTCTGGGGCGGGCAGGGCGTGGAGCCCCTCCCGGAGAACCGTCCCGGGGGAGGAGCAGAGCAGCTGCAGTCCCCTCTGCGGTTCCCCAAGAACACGCCAGAGCCATTTCCGGCATCGCCCTTGGGGCCTGGCAGCCTAGCTCTTCCTCTCGGAGCCTCGGCCTTGGCCGGCCCTGAGGCCTTGTCGGGCCCGGAGGGCCAGGCCCAGGGTCACACACTGGGGTTCAGGTCCTCACTTCACAACTGGTAGTGCTGCCCCATGGGCCTGCTTGCCTCTCCCAGCCTCAGTTTCCCCGTCTGTAAGCTGGGGGGGAGCCAGCGTGCCCGCCTCGCAGGGTGGTGGGCCGGCTCAGGTGAGATGAGGCGTAGAGCGCTCTGCGCGTGGTGGGCCCTTCACCTGGGCCCGGGCTCCTGCCCTGGCAGGTCCTAGTGGGCAGAGCGTTTCGGTATTTTTAAAGTTTGACGATCTTTGTTTTTAAAAAGAGAAATTGCTAAGCAAGGGTGGGCTTTTAACTGACACCAAAGCACCTTGGTTAACTTAGAAAAGTCAATCGTGCTGGGTTCCAGGTGTCATGCTCATGAAAACCTGGCTTGTTTGACCTGGTTTAACTTTCATGCAGGGGACAAAGAACTACTAAACTAAATGGACACTACTACTACTCATCATGTAGGTTCACTGCCTGACAGTATGTTTGGTGCGTGACCTGCATGAAGATTGGAAGGGATAAGTAGATGCTGGGTCCACCCTTCAGCGCCGTTTCCCGTAGGAGGTGCGGTGGTCTGCTGGCAACCCTGAGCCAGGGCAGCTCTCTGGCACGCGAGCCGGGGCTGGGCAGGTTGGAGTGGGCCCAGCGGACGGGCCTCTGGCACCGGACGGCTCATCACACTGCCCCCCTCAGCCCCGTGGCCGCAGTCCACCGTGAACATCCCTTCAGCACATACGTTTTTGGGCTCCTGTGAAGAGGGAGCAAGTGAGTGAAGCACCTGTGAAATGTATATTTCATGTTTAGGGTATAAAATATAAACAGCCGCGCCTGGTGTGTGAGCATTCACCCACTACAAAGAGAATACGTTTGATCTTCCAACTTTACTGGGAAGCACTCGGAAGTTTCCAGGGACTTTGGGGGTAAAACTCAGCTTGGCAATAAAGTGATTAAAACAAAATCCTTCCATTTAGTTTTAAAATGCTTTGGAAGTTGACAATATCCAGACATGTGCTTCCTGCAGAAAAGCCACTCGCCCTCGCCACTGCTACCACTTAGAAGTTTTTACAATAAAAATAATTGGGCAAACTTACCTGAAACTCATCTGTTGCTTCTTGATAGGTGTGGAATTTTTATCTTCAAAGTACGCACACCCACGTTTTTCCTGTAAGCTCTTTTGTCCTATGAAATATGCCCGTAAATTTATCCTAACAAAAACTGTCACTGACTTTGGGAGACATTGGAATTGAAATTAAAATAAGAGCACCGGCTTCTTGCTTAGTTCTCTGCGAGCATCTGTTCTCTCGAAGATCTGTCGGGTCTTCCGGAAAACGGGAGCTGAGTGTGGACAGACTGGGCGATGTGTTCTCCACACCGCCCGTGGGCCGCTCGTTGCCGATGGGCTTCATTAGCCGGCATGGCGTCTGTGCCTCTCTGAGGGGGCGCGAGCTGGCCCGCGGGGGCTCCCGTGCCCTCAGGGACCTGACCCCTCTCATTACAGGAGCGCACGCCTGTCTGAGGCTGCGCTGGCACTGCGCCACTCTGCCCCTCTGTCTTCAGTTTAAATTTAGACTGTCCTCCCCAGAAGACAACTGAAAAATACCTCCTTCATTCTCAGGAGGGGCAAGTTTGAAATAAAGTATTTCTGGAAGCAGGGGTGGGGGAGTAAGACATGCTTTTCCAGAAGTATATTGTGTTTTCTGCCATTAACTTTCTCATATTTTACTAAAACTGACCTCATCATTTCAAATGTGTGAACCTAGTTTTAACGCCTTTTCCTACATATTTCACTTGTATACGCACTCACATTTTTATATGTGTGTATATGTAATTTTTTTTTTTTTCCGGTTGGGAAGAAAAGATACCTCATTTTGAAACCTAAAGGGGGGAATAAGAAAAGCCCTTTGTAATATATTGCCATATTATCACTAAATCCCCTGACAGTTGTGTCACAGAAGCAAGTCACCTGTCACTTAAGCTTGAGGTCTCTTTAATTTTCTCCTGGAATTCGCACCAGGCTGTCTTTAATTTGAGGCCTTTATTGGAATTCTGAAACCTCTCTGCCTCCCTGGCTTTCAGATCTATTCCAAGAGCTGTTACAGAATGTATACAATAACCAACAGAGAGATCCGAGAGGGCTGGGGCTCTGTTTATTTAACACTCTAGAGGGATTTTTGTGCTTATTCGGTCCTGGCTGCCCAGCTTTCAATATCGCTTTGACAGCCATTCTGCCCTTCTCATTAATTTTAAACAGTTAAAACACAGGAAAAAGAGGAAAAAGTTTTCATTATTAAAGTGCTTTACTTTTTAATAACAGAGGATTCTGTCCGCCAGGGGAAAGGGCATCCTCGCTAATTTCACATTCATTTTTTTTTTTAAATGCGAGGAAGGTGACAGTTGCACTGTGGAGGCAGCTTAACGAGAGGAGGGCAGCGCAGAAAAGTTTGCATTTCACATCAGTTAAAAGGGCGAGAAAATCCTTGTTAATGACAACAGCAAATGTCCACTTCCGTAACACAGCTCCAGAGTGACTTTTCTCTTGACACTTGCGGGGAGAAAACCCTCGGGGGGCCCGTGTGCTGTGGAACCAGCTAGACTGTCATCAGCAAACAGGGAGCAGGAGCCACTGACTAAACTGAAAACACCATCAGGTTGTTATAAGTCTCTCTCAATACAGGGATGAGTGTCGATTCTAAAGAACGAGGCTTTTTCTTCTCTCCCTTTGTTCTCCTCTGGCAGCTTTCGAAGTGGAAGGGGCTCAGAGTCTAGGTCCGGCGCGGCAGCCAGGCCGGCGTGCACACCGTCCTCAGCAGCGGGCAGGGCCGGGGCTGGGCCAGCCCCCCGGGGCGTGCCCTGGTGACTCCCGTGGGGGGTAGCGGCATTCAGAGAGTCAGCGTCCTGGCCAGATTGGGTGGAGAATGTGTTCTTTTGCATCTGTTTCACCTTCAACACTCATGTGTAAGACTGAAACAGCCACTCGTTTTCGGGGCGGGGGGGTGGGCTACAAACAAAGGAAATCTTTTCTGTGAGATCATTCAAGGATGAAAAGAAAGTATTTTATTTATATCTGGTCGCATCCAGTTGTGACTTCCTACAGAGGGACGGTTGGTTGGGACAGGTTCCTGCGCTCAGCATGGGGGGCCTGGGCAGTGGGCCTGGGCGGGAAGACGAGTCTGGACACTAAAACCCCACCCCGCCCCTGGAAGGAGGAAGTGCTCTCTGAACCTCAGGGGCCGCTGGGTGCTGGGCTCTGAGAGAGCAGCCACCAGGGCTCTGCGTCCGGGCGAGAACACAGGGAGGAGGCCTGAGGCCTAGCTGGAGGTGCAGGGGGCCTTCGAAAGCAGCTTAGGTTCGGTGGCATTTTAAATGGCCGCATTGGTCCTGGAAAGTTCCCAGGTGTCTCCAGTGGACTTGCACTGTGCACAGGAGTGATAAGAGGCCAAGAAGGAAAGTAAGTAAATAGGTAAATAAACAATCAGGCCTGGCCTGCGGCGCCACAGAGCAGCCTTCGTCTTCGCCAGGCTCGAGCGTCTTCATAGCTCCCTTTTTCTCCCCTAGTAATATTGAAAGGATTACCCTTGTTGGCCCCTAGGTGGTTACTGTGTGATTTTACTGTTATTAAATCCATTATAAACTGCTTCATTATTCCTGACTCTGATCTACCTCTGCTTTAATCCTTCCGCACCCGCCCAGAAAGCCCAGGCCGCTGGCCCCCAGGAAATCCAGGAGCGAGCCACGGTCTTGCAGACGGTGTTTGAAGATTACGTGCACTCCAGCGAGAAGACCGTCTCCTGGGCAAAGAGAGGTCAGTCGCATCTTAGGTGATGGGGGCTGGCTAGCCCAGCAAAGCTGGGCCGGTGCCTCCACCCTCACCACCCGCCCCCCCCAAGGGGCTGAGAGGCCAGCTGGGCATCCCTCTCACCAGCAAAACCTCCCACCCCCTAATTCCGCAGGATTCGGAAGCAGACACGGAGGGGGTGCTTTGAAGGGATGCTTGGTGTTAATTTCATCCTCACCCCCCCCCCCGCCCCCATCCCCTGCCATGTCACAAACGAGGCTTTATCCAGGCTCAGGACCAGTGCTCTGACCTAGCCTCGTGCATCTTGGCGATCCGTCTTTCTCCTTCTCCGAAAACTGGGTAGAAGTGCTGTGATACATCAGTAGAAATAGTTGTACACGTGGAGATTAGAGGTGAAGGTAAGGGCAGTGACATTAGACCTAGGCAGTTCCTGTTTGAAAGTACAGTGGGAAACGGGGACAAACAGTGCTGAGGGAGGGCCACCGACCATGGGCCCAGTTCCCAGGATGTCTGCAAGAGTTAGGCGTCACTTTGATACTCAGACCCGTCATGGGATACATTGTCTCCTGGGATCACCAAGCCTCAGCTGTGGACTCGACATCTGACCGCAGGGCAGAGCATGTGGGGCCGGCGACCTGTGTGTGCTGACAAGCCCTCTCTGTGCTGGGGGAGCCGCAGTCCTTCCGGACAGTCACCCACCGTTCTGAGGAGGAGACCTGGCTGGCTTACCAGCGCCACAGGCCCTCAAATGACGCTGTCGCGCCCACTGTCGTGTCGTTGCAACGCTGCAAGGCGCTGTGGGGCCGGACTTGCTAACCCCGGTGAGGCTGCAGCAGAGCTGTTAAGTGAGGACTTAACTGCGTATGGACACTATGCATCCTTTTCTTCCCTTTAGGAACTGAAGTTTTTAAAAAAACGTTTAACAGATATGTGTGGAGTGGGGCGCTATTCTAGGTGCTTGGGATACTCAGGGATCAAAACAGGCAGAAACCCTCGCCTTTCTGACATCCTGGGGGTTAGACAACGAGCGAAATAAACATAATGTAAGTGCTACGTGAATTGGTCTCTTGACAGATGAGCAGAGCCCGGGGAAAATGGAGCAGGACACAGGGCTGTGAAGAGGGTGACAGGGCAGGGTGCACTTTAAAAAAATATTTTTTAGAGAAGGGAAGGGAGGGAGAAAGAGAAGGAGACATTGAGGTACAGAAAACCTGATCGGGTGCGTCTCGTGTGCGCCCCAGCCAGAGACTGAACCCGCAACCCAGGCATGTGCCCTGACCGGGAATTGAACCGATAACCTTTCCGATTTGTGGGACGACGCTCAACCAGCTGGGCCACCGGTCAGGGCGAGTGCATTTTAAGTAGAAGGTCAGAATGAGCCCCGTTGTGAAGGCGGCGCTCGAGCAAAAACCCAGAGGGAGGTCAGGCCTGTGTCTTGGACGTGGACATTTGAGGCAGTGGGACAGAGGGGCCAGGACCTCGGGAAGGCAGCGTGGCCGAGGGGAGGGCGGGGTGGGCAGAGGCCCACCACCCGGGTCACCCCGGGCTTTGAGGCGGTCAGAGGGCCTGGGGTCGCCCTGAGTGAGATGGGAGCTGGGGGACGGGACAGGGCGACTGCGGCCTTCAGGAAGTAGATGGTGAACATGTGTTAGGGAGCACAGGTGGCCCTCTGTGGGGTCAGGCCTCGGTGGTGGCTTGCCACCGGCACTAGTCAGGGCTGCACTAGGCGGGAGGTGCTCGCCCCATCACCACTGATACGTGATCAGCGTGCCTCCTTCCAGCCTGGGGTGCGGTAATACTCTCAGTAAAACCTGAGCATGTCCCTGAAGTGACTTCCCCAGTGCCTAAGGGTTTTCCTAAGAACCCACCTCAGAGACGTGCTGGGACATGTCCGAAGAGGAATAGAGTATTTCACCGTGCCACTTTGCAGAGTTCGGTCATTTGCAGAAAGTTAGGCAGACTGAGCTTTTGTGCAGAGTTTAAGGCTTAATAACAAAGTTGCAGTGAAAAGAAGTAAACCCACACCAGCACGTTCTATTGGGTGTCAGAGGTGTTTCCGATGTTCTAGGATGTTCTAGGGAGACCCCACTCCTGAAGGTGTCTGGGGCATTGGAGTAAGTGTTACAGTAACTGATCCTTAGATCCTTAGGGAACGTGGTTTTGTGATTTCTCATCATTACCGTAGAATTTGTTAACACCAGGAAACAAACTGAGGTACTTGTCTTCTTTGAAAGGCTGTTGGAGGGGGGCCGCTCCCCCTGAATTTCATACCAGGGAGGAAATAAATGTATCATTGTTCGCATTTGCTAATTGATTCCCACCCCAGACCGGTGAAGGCCAGGGACAGGCTGCGGGTAGCAGGCCTCTGTCCCCCACCTCAGACACGAGGCTCTTTGCTCTCGACGTCTCCCCCGTTACTGAGGACCGTGAGTTCTGCCGGGCTGGGGAGACATACACGTAACTGTGCTGTGAACGTGCTGAGCCTACATGGGACAGCCACCGCACGCCACAAGTGACACCAGCTTTTGCGTCGCAGGCTTTTGCATATTCAGATTCTGCACTCCTGACCGACCTCCCTGCCGGGCCATTTCAGAACCCCCTCGGGAATCACTCACGGGGAGGCTGGCGCTGCCCTCCTGGCAGAGAATTGGCTGGAACGCGGGCCACGGGCGCACTGGCTTTCCACCCGAGTTTCTCATCCCGTCCTTGTTCGTGACCAGCATTCACCGTGTCAGTCACCCCTCTCTCCTCTCACTTCTTCCGTCTCTTTAGCTAGAGTTTCAGGTAGTGGCCTTTGTGGCGAGGCAGGCTCCTGAGGGGAAACCTTCCCCTGCAAGTTACCACTTCTCCTGGGGCTCACTCCGACTCCCCGCAGGCAGGGGCTCGTGAGGGATGCTTCTCACGGTCCAGAGAATCCAGGCCCCCGG